>WAAE01003418.1:0-92223 GCA_013400495.1 Nicator chloris | reverse complement strand
AAAAAAAAAAAAAAAAAAAAGACTCAACTTTTCTCCCTTCCAAATTTAGCTTTGTTTAGGCACCAAAATAGACAAGAGTAGGGATCGGTGACTGTTTTTTTCCAAAACATTGTCTCATGACGAGGACTGAGGAAGGGAACTGCTCGGCTGGAGAAAGGAGATGTTTGATTTTCGTATATGGGGACACAAAGTTCTCCTTTGTACAAGCACAAGCACTGTCCAGAAGTGCTCCTTGGGTTAGGAACTTACTCCTGTGTAATTAATTCATCTCTCATCCCATTGATGTCAGCTGCTGGTGGGTAGAGGTCTGAGGAAGCACAGGAATTCTCTGCAAGGAGTTCATGCAGGAATGCACCACTGTACATATGATTTCTAGTTGGAAAGAGCAGAAAGGCAGCTCCTGAGGCTTTAATGAGGTCTTCACTAGAGGAAATTGGTCCTTGTGAGGAGCACAGATAGTTTCATTTTTCCAATGTAATTGTATTTTCACATGTGTCTGCAATGCAGCTTAAGTTCTTAAAAACACCCCAAGGAGTAGCCTGCTGTGGTAGTACAACATTAAGAAACAGTCTCACTAATTATTGTACTGGTTTTAGCCTCATTTCCTAAACTAGCTCTGCTGATGCAGTTGGACTGTGTGTGTCTCCTCCTTCCCCACCTTTCCTCATTCAGTTTGGTATCTGTTGGCCAATTTCAAGTAATTTTTCAAAGGAACAGAGATCTCAGAGATACCAAGCTCCTCCTATGCATTCAATGAAAATAAGTGATTGGGAAAGTGAGTGATGGGGAGCACTCAAACCACAGCCCTCAGCAGTGAAGGAGTTTCAGTACAAGCACCCTGGTCCGGTGGAAGGTCCCTGCCTGTGGCAGGTGGGTTGGAACTGGATGATCTTTGAAGTTCCTTCCAACCTGAACCGTTCTGGGTTTCTGTGATTCTAAGCTATTACAGAAGCATGGAATTCTAGAATATTCTGAGTTGGAGGCCACCCACAGGCATCATCCAGCCCAGCTCCTGGCCCTGCACAGACCCCCCAACAACCCCACCCTGGGCATCCCTGGCAGTGCTGGCCAAAGGCTCCTGGAGCTCTGGCAGCCTCGGGGCCGTGCCCATTCCCTGGGGAGCCTGGGCAGTGCCTGCACCCTCTGGGGAAGAACCTTTCCCTGATATCCCACCTAAACCTCCCTGTCACAGCTCCAGCCGTTCCCTGAGTCCTGTCTCTGTCAAAGAGAGCAGAGGTGGGAGCTGTCCCTTGGGAGGAGCTGCAGACGTCAGTGAGGTCTGGCCTCAGTCTCCTCTTCTTGAGGCTGAACAAGCACAGTGACCTCTTTCTCATGTGGCCCTGCCAGACCCCTCACCATCACTGTAGCTCTCCTTTTGGCCTTTTCTAATAGCTTTATGTTTTGGTGAATTCCTTACGGCTTGAAGTCTGGAGGAGCAAAGCTCTCTGAATGGGAAGGCTCCAGCAGTTGTGGGAGCTGTGGGGTTCTGCAGCAAGCAGTTTCTCCTGGCTTTTGCAGTGGTCTGGATGGGTGGTCACAGTAGACCCTGTCTGTCCTCAACTTGGTGGTGCCTTCACTGGCCTAAATTCATCATCACCCCCAGGAACCTCTCTCCTCCATACCATCTTCCGCCAGAGAAACTCAAAGTACTATTCTCTCAGTAACTGCTACTGAAATCAACATCGCTTCCAAAGTCTCTTCACACAAAGAGAGAGGGACTTTTTTCTGAAGTCAGTGTGTTATGTTGTCATGCCAATGTCACAAAGCTGCTGCTGGATGAGGCACATCCCCACCCAGCCCTTGCCCTTGCCCAGGCTGCTCCCTCATGGCCCCTTGCAAGTGGTGATTCCCAGCAGTGGCTGGAGCTCCAGGCTGAGATAGATGGTAATGGAAATAAAAGGAGCAACTTTTACAGGGCCTTTATTGCCAGCTGGGGAAGGACAATACCGCATAAATAAAATTCATTATGGTTATGACAGCTCTGTGGTCCCTGGAAAATAAATAATACTTTGCACTTACGTAGGGCATTTCATCCAGGAACCTCAGAGCTCTGTGTGAGCATTAACAAAGCCTCATCATGCCCATAGTAGGATGATAGATACTGCAGCCCCCTTATCAGATGAACAGACCACGTCAGAGTCGGCACCTTCAGTGGAAAGAGGGTGCTGGAAAGGCAGCAACTGGAGTTACACACAGCTCTGCCACTGCCCTGTCTTGGAATCATAGAATCCTTGATTGGTTTGGGTTGGAAGGGACTTCAAGGTCATCTCGTTCCAACCCCCCTGCTGTGGGCAGGGACACCTTCCACTGTCCCAGACTGCTCCAAGCTCCGTCCAACCTGGCCTTGGACACTTCCAGGGATCCAGGGGCAGCCACAGCTGCTCTGGGCACCCTGTGCCAGGGCTGCCCACTTTCACAGTAAAGAATTTCTTCCTAATTGCTAGTAAGAAATTCTTCCTTGTATCTCATCTAAATCCACTCTCCTTCATCTTGGGCTTGGGCACCTGAAATACCATCCTTGTCCCCTCAGTTGTTTCCTGTTAGGTGGATCCTGCCTGTCCTTGCTGCAGGAATGACATGGGCTGACTCATTAATGGTAGGCAGGCTCAGTGAGATGCTCCTGATGTGATTGTTCCCTTCCTGCTGGGGTGAGGAGACAGCCCCTGCAGAGCTACCAGCTATGGCTCCTATTGGTTTCCCCAAGTATCCTCAAAATGGTGCTGAGCATCTTCCTTTACAGACATTTTTTTTCAGCTGGGTTTTGGATAAATACACAAGGGAAGCAGCCCAGGGAAATTGGGTGGCTTGGGTGCACCAGTGTGTTGTGTGAAGTGGGTGAATTCCTTGTCCCTCGTGTGTATGGGATTTATACGTACATGATCCAGTTATTTGCCCTGTGTGGTTTCTCCCATAGAGAAATTGCAGATAACTTCATTCCCTGCTCCTTGCAACGGCCCTGAGAGGGTACAGCACATCTGTGGATTTTCAGACCTGCTCTTGTCGGGTCTGGGATGTTGTAAGGATGTTTGGGGGGAAGCTGTTTCTTTTACCACATTCACGTGCTGGGTGTACAGCTCTGTCTCACTCTCACCCCTTGCATGTTGGTGCCTCCTGGAGCTGATGGCTGCTTTTCCCTCTGTTTTACAGGGTTACCATCCGTTGCCTCATGAAGCTGAAATCGCACACACCAAAAAACTGTTCAGAAGGAGGAGAAACGACCGGAGGTAGGTGAAACCTCTTTAGTGTTCAGGGTTTTTTTAAATCTTCTCTTCTTCATTGCACATCTTCCTCAACTGTCTCATGGAGAGGCTTTGGACAGTGCTGCTGTTCTGCAGTGTTAATGCATAAACTCTTATTTCAGCACTAACATCCTGAAGATATTCTGGGGTGTGTCCTACATTGATCCAGGAGTACCTTAAGGACCTTCTCTTCCCCTTTTACTTTTTCCTGCATAGCCAGATCCCCTCACTTGTACTCAAAGAGACAGCTGGCACTCTATTGTCTGTAAAAGCTCAAGTCCTTGGGATTTGCTTCCTCTTTTTCTATTGAAAAGCAAAATTTGCCGAGTTTCAGGGTTGCCTGGAAAGCGGGTATGGTTTGGTTAAGAAGGGGTCACAGGCAGCCTCGGGTGTCTGTGGGAAGGAGGGGATGTGCTGTGCAGGCAGCCAAATTCCTGCGGCATTGGTGATTTCAATCCATTGAGTTAATTTAATCAAGTCGATTGGATATTTAATTGTGTAAAATGCATATTCAATTATATGAGGGCATCTAAAGTCCTTGATGGGAATCGTGACTATGGTTAAATGTGAAAAGAAGTGAGGAATAAGGGAATTAGTTGTGCATGCAGCTTTGTTTCTGCCGACTTGTTCTGCTCCAGCTGAGACAACACACCCAGGGCAATAAAGCAGTTCTGAAACCATGACTTTGAAAGATGACTGAAGAGGAGAAAAAGTGGCCAGTGCTTTCTCCTGGAATAAACTGTAGTCTGTGCCTGAGCTGTGACGGGGCATTTTTGGTGAAGTCCTGCAGACACTTGGAGTGTGTCCTCAAATCTCGCCATTACTTCTTGTCTCATGAACAGCTATGATGTAGTTAACTCTGCGTGGTTTGATTTTCCTAAACTTCACTGAGGGACCAAAAAAGAGGTAAAAATAGTTTTCTAAGGCAACCTAGAAACATTCTTCTGTGGGCAGGAGGGTTTGTCAGCAGCAAACTCCTGTTTCCTCTCCTTTTGGGGACTCCCTCCTTTTAGCTGTACACAATTCAAAAGCCAGTCTAGTCTTGTGATTTGGGGTGGGTGGGAAAAGCTCTGAAACCTCTGCTGTGTTGCAGCTCTGTGTTCACCAAAACATGGTTATAACAAAGTCCGTTGTGAGCTGGGTGGGCTGAATTGGACCACTGGGCTGGGCTTCTCTGAGGAACCACAGTGGAGTTTAGGGAGTTCTGCTCCCATCTCTGGTCTTCCTCTGTCATATCAACAGTGCTTCATGCTTTGGGAGAGGAGACCCTCAGGGCCAAGAGGTCTTCTGCCTGAAGCCCCATGCCCAAGGCTGTGATGAACCATGGAGCTGTGTGTTGCCTCTTCCCTCTCATCCAAAAAAACTTGCCAGTTGGAAGGATGGGAGGGAACATGCCAGATGTGCATTTCTGTTTCTTTTTTCTTTCTGATCCCTTCAGATAAGCAGACAGAAGCATTCAGCCCCCCAGGGCATCCCTGCCTCCTGCACAGATGGCAAGGAGAGATAGCAAAAGAAACTGCCTTGTGCTGAGTTTGGAAGATCACGGGGTGAGATACAACCCCAGCCAAATAGCACTGGGATAATGTCCTAGGAGAAGAGAAAAAAGCCTTAAAATCCAATTGATCCGGCATCATTCCGGAGGAGACGCGGGGTCATTTCAGCCCTAAGCAGTCACAAATGAAATAAAATGAAAAGAGCAGAGGGTATGCACTTCTGCCCAGGTCCTTCACAATGCTGTCAAAGCTTAGCCAGAAAATCACATTTATTTCAATTTCAAAAAACTGAGAAGCCTGAGTAGAGGGAGCTGAAGTGAAAAAGCAGTTTTTAAAGTAATTATTTAAAAGGAATAGGCATGGTTCCCATCCCCTTTCCTTCACCTTGAAACCTCATCACCCTCTCTCTCCCCATACCACTTGTTTTGCTGATGGAGGTTTTCAGTGTTCCCTTGTCTCTGTGGTGCATTTGGGACTAGGAGGGGAGGTTTAGTCCTTTTAGTGTCACTTGAGTTGCTCCAAGAGAGCACTTGCTCCTTAAAATTGATTTCTAGCAGTGAGTTAGCTCTCAGAATGTTTATTCTATGCAGAAAGCATGACAGAAGTAGAGGAAAAAAAGGGCAGGAATAGGGAGGGGAAAAAGGGAATAGGAAAAAGACCCAGATTGTATCAGAGCACAGACTACAAAGCTGTTTACACTTTATTGCAGTGCTATTATCTTAATGTCCCAGGCATCATTCTAGGGCAGAAAAGCTCCATTCCGGAGCTGGTGGAGCCACACAGGTGATATAAAAATTCCTCGGGGTGAGGTTTTATGTTAGGCAAAACAGTCGGGCTTTTTGTTTAAAACCTCATCTGGATACAGAGAGAGTCAAAATTGCAAGAGTGTGGATGGGGCATCAGAGGCAATGAGGCTTAGGAGAGGCCTAGCAGGGCTATTTGATGATGCATAGGTTGGGAAGGGGTTAGGAAGCAGCTCTGGATGCCTGGATGGAAGGGAGTAGGGCTGGCATGCAGTGGGTTTGCAAGAAGAGAAGAGGTTGTCCTGCTAGATTGGTTAGATGCAGGTGTGGCCCTGAAGTCCTGGGCACACCTGGGTCTGGTTTTCATGGGGCAGCTTTTCCTCTTCTCCTGAAGCTGATGGGTCCTGAAGCAGCACCCTGGGCCCCAAAAGTAATGCCTGTGTGACATGCATGGGTTCTCCCTGCCCAGCACTTCCCTCATCCAGGGCTGACAAATCCCCGGTGGCCATGGTGGGCATCCTCCTGTCACGTGCAGGAGTCACCCTCACTAGTGGCCATCCAGCTTGTGTCAAGGTGTCAACCCCCAGCATGACCTCTGCTTGATGCACAGGTCCAGCTGGCCTTGCCTGGTTGTAGGTGACCTTTGGGTTGGCTGGTGCTTTATACAACACAGCTGTTACAAAAAAGCTGATAAAGCATATTGGTACCCAGAGATCTGCCTTTTTCTTTTTCCAGCTGGTCTTACAAATGGTACCGATTCCCTCCTAGAGGTTGTGTGGGCTTCTCTGGCCTCTCTAGCAGTGACATTCAGATGGGGACACGTGTTGGGCTAGTGGAGCACCTTTTGTTTTGCATGCAGAACAACGCTGATGTCCGGCCCTGCTATAAATAGCACTTGTCCCTGCCTCCTTCCCGTCACCTTTCCTCGGGAAATGCTGTCCCTGTGTTGTGGAGGAGCACAGCTCACCTACCCTGAGATCTCTGCCACACATGAAGCTACCCCAAGGGAGTGACCCACAGCTCTCTCCTTGCATATGTGCTATGTTTTTATGTTCACCAAGTCTTTTCCGTTTTTGTGGATGCCTTATCCTTCAAAGTGTTCAAGGCCAGGTTGGATGAGGCTTTGAATAATCTGGCCTAGTGGAAGATGTCCCTGCCTCTGGAGCTGAATGGTCTTCAAGGTCCCTTCCAAGCCAAATCATTCTGGGATCCTGTGATTTTCCATGGATGCATGCTTCATTTGTTGCATAAGATAGGTATGAAGAGCGAATTAGATGTCATTAAAAAAACTGAGCACATTTTCCTTAACAGCATTTCCTTAACAGTCAACATCAGAGCCACATTTTCTGGAGGGTTTAGTTGCACAGGGTGCTATAAAAGCCTACAGGAGGTGGTGAGGTCCTTCCAGCAAAGAGCTTGTGATCAGAGCAGCAGAGGTATCAACCTCCCCTCCTCTCCTGGCAGAAATCTTGCAGCCAGTGTCTTCTCTGTTGGCTTAGAGTCAGGAGATATGACTGGCACCTCCTGATGAGGATAGTGGAGGGCATCACTGCTTGCTGGGATTGTGGAAGGAGAGCAGCACAGGCAGGTGTTTTCATACCATGTCCAAAGGCACCAAAGGCCACTTAGTCTGACCTCCCAAAAGTGACCACCTCTAGGGAAGGAGGAAGTTTTCTTGGGTGGTGGCAGGACCTCTCCTGCAAGAAAAAAAAATACTGTGGGATATGGGGCACAAAAGACTCTTTTCTCAAGTCCTCTCCTCTGACCTGTCCCAACCTAGTGCCTCTCTACTAGCAGAGCACAAGCTGTGCTGGGATGTGATCTCCTGGTGCAGGTGGGCTCTGGGTTTGGCCCCTTGTTTTTCAAAAAGTTCCCAAACCCCCATTTTTTAAGCATTGCAAGCTGACTTTGTGTTGCACAGGGTTCCTCCAGTTCCCATGGCCTCCTGGTGTGATGTGTTTGGGTTGGAGAGTCCAGCTGGCCAAGTCCTTTGGCCTGGAAATTCATAGAAATATGTGGACAGAGGCTTTCCCCAGCCTTGTAGGAATGATAAAAAACATTGCATGTTCAGATAGGCTTTACAGGGAATATATGGAGTTGTAATATATAGAGTTGTAATAAGACAGGTGGGGTTGTACCTACTTCTTGGTCTTCTGGTTAACAGTACTGAAATGGTTTTGTGTCACTTGAGGAGGAGGACAGTTTTCCTGATGACCAGGAAAGGGTTGTTGGGGAAGTCTTTAAAAAGTTTGCACCGTTGGCATCACATTGATACAACATCTTATTGGATTCAAAAGACAGATCAGGCTGAATACCTTACCAAAAGCAAATCCTTGGGTGTGCACAGATGCTGGCTGGTACCTCATGGCTCTTTTGGTGGTCCTTGTCTGGGGGCAAGAACAGGAAAGGATGGCAGAGGGAAGAGTAGCCCCCTGTCTTGGAGAGGATGGAATAAAAGCCAAAGAGTTAATCAATCCCCTCTTTGCAAAAGGCCTCTGAATCCCCCTTTTCAGTAGAAAAGGTGGGAATCTCTTGTGCTTCTTTGGTGCAGTTGGTGTGTCTTCAGGCTTTGAGGTGACCAAAGCCATGGGGGGCTGCCCTACCTGTCCCAGCCAGGATTGTTGGGGATCACAACCAGCCTCAGGAGAAGGACCATCACCTTAAGCTGTGACTGAGCTTTGTGCCATCTCCTCCTTCTCCTGTTGGATGAGATTTTAAGAGGAGTATTTCTGCACCTGGGAAATCCATCCTAGATAAAACCCCTATGTGGGGAGCTGCAGCAGAAGGCTGCACAGGTCCTCCTGGCTCATACATGGAGGGAAGGGTTGGGAGCAAAGAGGCTCAGGAGCCCTCCCCATCTCCTTTAGCATGGCCAAATACTTAAAGATTTTAAGAAAAGAACTACAAAAATGTCCCCAAGTTTTCTCTTAGCGTTGTCTGACTTTATTTACTTCCTAGCATTAACTTGACTTTGCACTTAAATGATCAGGAAAAAAACAGTCTGGATTATTTTTTTGTGTATGTGTGTGTGTGTTTCTGGACTTAATTAGACTCAGAGCTGGGGCAGGCAGAAATATCTTCGTTCCCTGGAGAGCCCCGGGTGGCTGTCAGGGACGGTTTCCTCTTCCTGAAGCAGGAGGGTTGTGTAAGCACCACTGACCCTCCTGCCGGCGCCCACGCTGCACACTGGGTTATCTGGGGTGAGTGCACAGAGTGGGCATCCCTCTCCCAACTCCCCAGTCATGGCCAATGCTGCTGAGAAACCTCCTGGGGCTCATCCCAGCCCAGCCATGTGGCCCTGGCCTGGGTCTTTCAAAGAGGTGGTTCTTCCTCGGGACAGCCCAAAGGATGGTCACGGTGGGCCCAGGGCCAGGCAGGGAACGTCCCATATCCGGTGGCGGCTCCACTGAGGAGCGTAGGCAAGTTGTGATATAGTTCTTTTCCCATTATATTTAATTTTACAGACCCTCGGGGACACTCAACCACCTACAGTGATTAGTTCGACTGATTAAGCTGCTTTTCCTCTTGTGACAAACTCCTTTTGTGAAGGGTTTTCAATAGCCACACTGCTCAGGACATTGTTCCTGTACAATTTCCTTTCAAAACACCATAAAGGGCACTCTACCGCTTCACCCTGTCGTAAAACACCACAGGAATCAGCTTGGCCCAGCTTGCTCCTGCAAGGGCAAGATCTCCTCATTCAGGGACAAGATACAGGGTCGAGTGGGAGTTGCAGGACCGTGTGGTGCCAGAGTGGGATGGAGCCGTGAGCAAGGGGGATTTAAGATGAGATAAGATGGAAAGCAAAAGTTTTCTGCCTTTTTTTTCCTTTCTGTTTGTTAATAAGAGGAACCAGGGTCACCCAGGGAAGTGCAGGATAAACAAACTTGAGAGCACAAAGAAGGAAATGCTGCTTCACACTTGCCAGCTGGTTCAGCTTTTCCTGGCAGAGGCTGGGGGCAGATGTAGATGCTCTTGAGGTACCCAGGGGTAAAAGGTGCAGGGGCAAAAAGGGAGTTTTTGCTGAATAAACATGCTGCTGTGAGCAGCAAATGGATAAAACTGGCCATTTAATTAAGACTGGAAGTCAGAGCAAGGTCTGGTTGACACCAAGGGAGTAACAGATAGAGGGAACTGGAGGGAGTTGCGGCAGCACAAAGTCATTCCTTTCTGTGTTTGTAGTTACTCCCATGCCTTCTCATGAGGCTGTTGGGTAGGACCTGTTGTCATTTGGATCTGGTTGGTCCAGCAGCTGCTCTCAGGTAAGGTGATGATGGAGCAGGGCGGAGATGTTGTCGGGAGGGTCAAGCAGGAGCACTTTCGACCTGCACAGCCGTGCTGGCCAGACACGGTGGCATCACCCTGCCCCACTACGCTTCCTTCCCAGAGCTGAGGAGAAGGCTCTGCCAGGGGTCACAGCACAGGGACTCCATTCCTGAGAGAGAAAGTTGTTGAGAACAAAGCCTACACTGGGCTCCCCGTTGAAGGAGCAGTCCTCAGATGACCAAAAAGCCACCTCCTGACACCTATGGACATGCAGCTGGTGTGACTCAGCCATGGGTGGAGCTGCTGGGCAGCACTGCAGCTTCTTGTCAGGAGAGAACACTGGGAGGTGAGGTCTGGAGGTTCTTTGGCTCCATCAACACCTTTTGCTGCCTTTTACCACGGCTCAGTTAGCTGGACACAGCATGACAAAGGGCAGTGGCTTTAAATTGCCAGAGGGCAGGATTAGATTAGGTATTGAGGAGGAATTCTTGACTGTGAGGGTGGGAAGGCCCCTGGCACAGGGTGCCCAGAGCAGCTGTGGCTGCCCCTGGATCCCTGGCAGTGTCCAAGGCCAGATTGGATGAGGCTTGGAGCAACCTGGGACAGTGGAAGGTGTCCCTGCCCATGGCAGGGCTGGAGCAAGATGAGCTTTAAGGTCCCTTCCAACTGAACCCATTCTAGCATTCTATGATACCCCTGTGCAGTAATCTGAGCCCTGGTACCTACAGGGCACAGATGGTTCAACAGCTCTGCAGATGTCACCTGAAGTTCAGCCAACTTCATATATCCAGCATCAGTCCTGGGCCAACTTATCTTAGAGCGAGTCACCTGCCCCAGCACCATCCCCTGAGCTGCTCACACAGGGTCCTCCCATCATCCCAGTGGTCCATGTGAAACACCGGGAGCAGTGAGGTGGAGCAGTTGGTATTTAGCATCCTTTGGGGAGTTTGTTTTGCCTGTCACCATGTCTCAAGCTGTGGTGGGCTGAGTAGGGGTTCTCCACCCAGCTGCTCTCATTTCTGGCATTGTGGGCAGCACTGAGGCCTTATGTGTTTGAGGCTGTCAGTGAAAATATGCCCAGCCATGCTTCACCCCCAGGGGCAGGTGGGGTGGCCACGACCCTGCTGGAAGGGAAAGGGTGCCGTGCTCACAGATCCTTTCCTGATGTTGGCAGCAGCCAAAAGGGTTCTGCACTGTATGCGTGTGCAAGGATAAAGGACTTCTGTAATATCTGAGAGTTCTGCGGGCTCAACACTAATGGCAAGAGAAAGATAAACCTTTGTGAGTTCAACAGCATGTGGTCCTCATAAGCAGAACATCAGGGGATGTGTGTCCATTGCTGTTCTCCATATCTGCTCCATCCTCCTTGTGTGCCTGGCTGAAGACCCATGCAGAAGGGTTAGAAGGTCCTCATCTAAGCAAATCTAATCCTTTCCTTTCATTGCTCCTTTTTTTTCTAATGCCAGGAGGCAGTGGCAGGAGCAAGCTGGGTGCATTTCCCAGCTGCAGAGTTGCCACCTCTCAACTGAGAGTGGGTTTGTCATTACATAAAAACTCTAAAACACAAGACCTTTTATATCCTTTTTTTTCTTCACAGTCTTGGTGACTGAAGTGCCCCCTGTCCTGCAGACTAAATTTAACCCAAATAGCCAAGCCACCAGTAGACTTTATGACATCAGGAGGCTTTTGCAGGTTGTTTTTATCCATCTCTGCCATTGATTGAAAGACTTTATGTACCACCAGCAAAGCATTATACTGTTATGAAACCTTGATAGAAAGGTATGGCATGCTGGATAGGTTCAGGGTATTATGATGTTGCTTCACTGAAAGGAAAATAATTGCTCCAGCAAAAAAAAATCCAGAACTTCAGCGTGGGGCTATGGGGAGGTGGTTTTTATGGGGAGGTGTTTTTTATGAGAACTCAGTATTTTCAAGGTATCTTTTTACTGTGTGGTATCAGGGGCTGGTCTGGAGGTCAGTGAGTTGTCATCACTGGTGGCTCTTCACAAGTGTTCCAGGCCAGGCTTGGAGGAGCCTGGTGTGGTGGAAGGTGTCCCTGCCCACGGCAGGGGTGGAAGTATGTGATCCTGAAAGTCCCTTCCAACCCGAACCACTGTGTGATTCTGTAATTTTTGTGAGCATTTTGGAATGGGAGCAGGAGCTCATGGTGGCTCTACAACTGCGGAGGAGGTTAGGAGAGCAGCCACTCTTTAAGTCCAAGGCTTTGGGGGGAACATTGGAGACCTCATTCAGTGCTCACCTTTGTCAGAGGCTGCTGGGCTTCACCTCCATGATCAGAGGTGCTATTTCAGGTGCCTTATGCTCAAACTCCATGCAAGGAGCTGTCAGACACCCAACCATATGATACCAGCACCAAAATGTCTGGAAGCCAAACAAGATGCTGTAAGGCACCTCCATTGTCACTGCCATCTGGATCCCACTGTGTGTGTCCATAACTACGTTGACCAGATATGAACTGGAGGCCCAACTTACCATTATGCTCAGAGGGGATGTGCTCAATGAAGTTTGGAGGATGCTTCACCCCCACATAAGAAAAGTTAGCCTGTTCATCTTATAAAGAACAGATTTCCTTGCTTTATTTTGCCTTCCCATGTTGACCAGAACCAAGGAAGTCTGAAAAACAAAGAGATGTGGGAGGAGTTGAGCCAAAACACACACTGGAGGGAGTCTGGGACAAGGATTTGTTTCTGGACTCTCTTCAACAAGGACACTTCAGACTGGGCATCTCAGTCTCAGGTGGGATTGAGGCTTTCATCAGAAGGGCATGTGGTGCTAGGACAAAGGAGAATGAGTTCACTCTGGCAGATGGCAGGGTTGGATGGGCTATTGTGAAGGAACTGTTCCCAGTGAGGGTGGTGAGCTCCTGGCACAGGCTGCCAGAGCAGCTGTGGCTGCCCCATCCCTGGAAATGTCCACGGCCAGGTTGGTTGGGGCTTGGAGCACCCTGGGATAGTGGAAGGTGTCTCTGCCCATCACAGGGGATGGAATGGATGATCTGTAAGGTCCCTTCCAACCCAAGCCCTAAGTTATATGGTGAAGTACCTGCATCCTTGTTCTTTTTCTTTCCTCTTTTGAAACCAAATATAAGTCAACACATCAATCACAAAGAATACACTGAATTAAAAAGAGATGAGATAGGAGAGAGGCAATGGTGACACTTCCAAGCTCTAGCAGGCAAACTGGCTTGGTGCTGCTGATGAGCAGGATTCAACACCAGTCACTGCTCTCTCCGCAGCCTTGTGAGGTGTGTAGTAGCCTTTTATTGCCCTGGTTTTTTTCATAAACAGGTGTCAGCAGAACTGTTGTCATTATAGGTGGAAGGGTTTACTCCTGAGCCCCTTAAAGGCTACAACCCCTAGCTCGTTGTCAGATCAATTATCAATCCGCACCTTCTTCCAGAACTTTTCTTCAGGTAGAGATCTGGTGGGTGGATGTCCAGTTGATTCAACTGAGATGTCCTGAGGTAGAAACAGGCTTAACAGGAGGAGTCTGAGGAGATCCCTGGAGTGGTTATCAGGATGTGCATGGCTCGGGTGCTTTTTGCACATTTCAGGCAAAACATGAGTTGACCCAAGCCTTTGGAGTTGATTGGGATTTGGGGAAATTGGTTGATGTGTGTGATGTGAAATTAGGTGTGCCTAAGCTGTGTTGTGGATGTTTATGTGTTCCCTTAGATTTGGTCCTAAGTGTAAAGATAAAATAAATGTATGTTCTGAGGTGTGTTATGGACACATAAAATCATGGGAGGATTGGTAACTGGCCCTAAAGCAGTATGATTTATAGTCCTATTTAAAGGACTTATTTTAAAGCTAATTTTCTAGCTTGTGTTTGAAGGACATAATTCATTTTATGCGTAAATCTACTCCTCTGTATTCATTATTACCTAATTCTGTGTTCTTAGGCATCATCTTCTTTTCTGCTGTTTCATTTCTTTTTAAAAATGGCTTTCCCTTTTGTTTCCCTTCCTTGATCTTGCACTGAGTGTTTAAAGATACATATAAACAAGCTGTCCCAGCATTTTGTCTCAAAAGACTTTATTTCTCAATGGATCTTCACCAAAAGAGATCTCCTTCTTCCCACAAACACCCCATTGGGAAGTCAAGATATTGGGATGCATCCTCTTCGGGCCAGGTAGTTCTTGTACTGGGAAGATTTAAGAGGATCCCAGCCATCACTCAGGAGTGTGGCATGCAAAGTATTTATTTGAAAACTCTTTACAATCAGCTGACAGCCCATATTCATGTAGTTTTCCTGCTGTCTTGCAGGGGTTGCACTATTTCCAGAGCAAATCCATTCATGGGCAGCACTAAGGCTCCCCTCACAAATAAAAATAGTCACAGGAGCGGCTCTCAGCCCGGGTTTGGGGATTGCAAGTTATATTGGGTGAAGGCGAAGGTGAACATGTTTTATGGCTGGCATGAATGTGTCGGTTTTAAGGCTGTGAAATTTTGGAAGAGCTTTAGAAACCGATTCCCAGAGGTCAACAGGACAAAGCTCTCCTGCTGAGGGAGTGAATAGAAATGAGTTCATAATTACAGAGTATAGTAGCTTTTTCACTGTTTTAATTGAGGTTTTTCAGAAAGGAAGAGAACTTAAAACAATACAGAAATGTCTTTTGTTCTTTCAGGGCCATTTGCTGAGGGCTTTTCAGTGAGAGGAGAGGATGTTTATTAAAAACAACAATATCAAGATGTTATTTTAGGGCCTAAGGGCCATTCCTAGCTGGAACAAAACGAAATGCTTGAGATGGACTGGGCACTCACTGAAAATTAGCACTGAGCTAAATGATTTGCAGCACATTGCTGAACTTCTGTTGGAACAGAAGAAAGAGAGAGGAAGGGAAAGAATTGAAGAAGTTGAAACACTCCTTTCCTTCTCAGTAGGATTTCCAAATCAAATTAATTAGGTTTAACAGCACATGGGTCTGAACCCTCGAAGTAGCATCTGGAAGTCAGGGATTTATCCTCATCCTTATGCTCCTGTCTTCTCTGTGCCCTCCTGGGAGCTGATGAGGCTTACTGGAGGGGACTTCGGGGGTGCAGAGGGAACACCCCAAACCCAGTGGGGATGTCACAGCCATCCATGCTGAGCATGCTGTGGGGGAGTTGAGCCAGCACAGTGGTGGCTGTGAAAAACTGCCTCTTCTCCAAGAGAAGCAAATGCAAGACTGATACTTTTTTTTTTCTTTTTAAGGACAAAAGTGAGTCTGCTGGTGTACTTGCCTGCAATGGAAAATAGCAATACTAGCATCCGGATAAATCATAGTGTTTAGAATGTAACGATGCAAGAAACTCTTCTAGGCAGCTGAAAGCACCTAAGTAGAGATCTTAAAATAATAGGTTAAGTTCTGCCTAATATTTAGAAACTTTGAACCAGTGATGAAGGACAGGTCATGTTTTCTGGAACAGCTGCAATAAGGATGCATCTCCAAAAGGCATCATAGAATGGTTTGGATTGGTAGGAACCTTGAACCTCATTCCAACCCCCTGCCGTGTGCAGGGACACCTTCCACTATCCCAGATTGTTCCAAGCCCTGTCCAGCCTGGCCTTGGGCACTTCCAGGGTTGGAGCAGTCACAACCACAGCAACCTGTGCCAGGGCCTCACCACCCTCACAGTCAATAATTTCTTCCTAATACCTGATGTAAATATCTTCTTTAGTTTAAAACCATTATTCCTTGTCATAATCATAGAATGCATTAAAATGGAAGGATCCCATCAGTGTCATCAAGTCCATCTCCCTGCTTCTCACAGTACTATCTAAAACTAAACCACATGACTAAGAAAGCTATGCCAGCTGAAGGTGAGCGTCCTCCAGAACAAGATGAAGAAGTCCTTACTGCAGTGCTGGTCCTTCGTGATGAGACTTCTCAAGGACTTAAGTGTTCACCAACGTGGTCATCCCAGCAGCGGGTGCTTGCCCTGCCTGCCCGAGCAGAGCTGGCGGTGGCAGCGCCCCAGCCGAGGGGTTGGCAGAAGGCGGTTTAGAGACACATCATCATTTTGGTTTGATTTTCTGCAAAATCACTGGGAGTTATTACACTAAATTAATTCTCTGGGCTGCAGGTCCCCAGAGGACAAGACCAACCCAGCGGTTTGTTCTTAGCAGGGCTCAGCTGGGTGATTGCGTTACCGCAGCCTAATGAATTACAGCGCGTGAGCGGGGCGGACGTAACTGTCCCCATGTGCCTGCCACCCTCTCCCAGCTGGAACATCACACCCCTTATCTTCTGGTTGCCATGCCATCCTGCATCAGCAGAGGTTTTGACTTGGGGTTGGATGTGCTGTTGGTGTGCTGGAGCTGGACAGAAGGGCTGTAAGAGCAAGAGGAGAGAGGTGTGATGGGTCACACAAGGCCACCTCACCTGATGACCAGCAGTGGACAGCAGGAATGGGGTGAGGAACAGTGTATGCATGCAATGCTGCTTCCCAGCAGTGCTCTCCCCTTCTTAATGGTTGGACTAGATGATCTTAAGGTTGCTTTCTCCTGTCAGTACTGAATGGCTGCAATAAAGTCTCTACAGAACCTTCCCCAGGCTGAACAACCCCAACTCTCTCAGGCTTTCCTCATAGGAGACATGCTTCAGACCCCTCTGAGAAATGTTTGGTCCTCCTCCTGGGACACCTTGGTCATCATCACAGAATCCTAGAACATTTTGGTTTGGAAGTAACTGTGAAGATCATCCTGTTCCAGCCCCCTGCCATGGCAGGGACACCTTCCACTGTCCCAGGTTGCTCCAAGCCCTGTCCAACCTGGCCTTGAGATCCAGGGGCAGCCACAGCTGCTCTGGGCACCCTGTGCCAGGGCCTCCCCATCCTCACAGCAGCAATTCCTTCTCTAACATCTAATCAAAGTCTCCCCATTTTAATTTGAAAACCATTCTCCCTTGTCCTATCCCTACCTACCTGTGTAAAAAGTCACTCTCTCTTGTTTTTATAAGCACTCTTTAAGTAATGGAGGCAGCAGTGAAGTCTCCCTGGAGTCTCTTTTCTCCAGGTGAACATCCCCAGTTTCCCCAACCTGTCTCCAGAGCAGAGGGGCTCCAGCCTTCAGGGCATTTCCATGGCCTCTTCTGGACTCAGTTCAGCAGGTCCATGTCTTTGATATTGCTTGTACTGGTGTTGCTTTCATAGTTGATGGTGTGATGTATTTATTTTTACCCAACATGTGAGAAAAGTCTTCATTGTGTGTGCAGCCGTGGGGTGCTGCTGGGTCAGTGGGGTGTAGGATGGATCACAGGGAAAGAAGGCAAGAGCCATCCCCAGGGCACACAGATAGAGAGATGGACAACAAAACACCTCATCAGTGTTTCACCAACCTCAAGGTGGCTTTTGGCAGAGGGCTGCTCTCAGCATCTCCCCTTTGGCTGTGAGGAAACTGAGGTGGAGATGTGGAAAGAGTCTGTAGCTGGACCTTCCCCCAACACAGACCTTGCAGTGAACCTGTGGCCACCAGATCCTCCTGTGTGTGAGCCCTGCCACCCCTGAGCCTGCCCTGCAGGGCTTCTCTTGCAGTGTCACACAGTGCAAAACACGGCTGACTACGTGATGCTATTTCAGCCGGCCAGAATTGAGGGAAGGAAATATAGCAGCAGGTTCCTCTGCACTAGGAAACCGATCTGTTGTTGAAATGGCTTTCTCTTTGGTGGAGTGTTTCCGGCATGGCTCCTCGGCACTGGAAACGGCTTTATCCATCTACACCTTGTTTTCCAGTATGAGTTCATGGAAGTGTTGTCAGCAGTTGGTTGCTGGAGTGAATGCGAAGTGAAATAACCTGTTTCTTTCTCGTGCTTTCCGTCCTCAGCTATAAATGTGCTGCTGCCTTGGAGTGAGCACCCAGGGCTTCCTGCTGCCAAATTGCTCCCCAAAGTGTCTGGCAACTGAGATAAGAGCAAGCACAGGTTGATGCTTTCAGTGGGTATAAATAAAAGGCTTTGTGACACCTGCTGTCTCATACAATGTCATTCAATGAAACTTGGCCTGTTTGAAGAAGCCCAGCAGCACTTCAGTGGTGTAGTTGCATGGTTTGGTGGTGACTTCCAGTTGGTGGAAGCCCTCAGCAAAGAGCATCTCCACCTACTCCTTCTCCCTGCAAGCCCAAGCTGGGGACGTTGTCCCCAGGGACCTGGGAGGGAGCGACAAGCTGCAGCTCTACAAGGCCTCCTGGCATGGTTAGTGTGTGAAGAAGTTGCCAGCCTAAGTTGTTTGGGCTCTTGTTGCAGAAACAATATTTCTGTCTGACCCCTGTTAGCAACTGATGTTTGCAAAATAAAGAAGTCAAGGCACTGGAAATACTTTCCATTCCAGCTCTTGTCTCAGCCCAAAATATTAGTAGTAAAAATATTGCATCTATTATATGCAGCTAATATCTCTGCTGGCACATAAATCACCCAGGGATTTTTCATCTCCATATTAAAAAAAAAAAAAAAAAAAAGGTTAACTGTGCTCTATTTTTGGGTATTTGTTAACTGTTTTGTTTCCATTTATTCCTACTACAGCCACAGCAGTCTGTCTCCAAGGGACCATCTGTGGGAAAGAGAGTCCCCAGATTGATTCGGAAGGTGTCGGGGTCACTGGCAGGCATGAAGGCGCTGAGTCTCTGCTCTTTCTCTGATAATGTCTTTATTTAGCGTGACAGCCTCCAGGGCACAAGTGGACAGCAGGCCTCTTTCTCTTGTTTAAACTAACATTGCTCCAGCCATTCCCAGCATTGTGCAGATGCTATGGATCTTCATCATTTCCTGATTAAAGCTGGGGGTGTGGGTCCCCAAGCAGCGAGGGCCAACAGCTACATGACATCAGAGGTGCAGAAGGTGGCCCAGATCTGTGCCTCCCCCCAGGCAGTGTGTTCCCTTCCAAACCGACAAGTGAAAGCTCATCCAGGAGAAATTAAATTTTGGGAGTGAATCAGACCCTGGCACAGCTTAGCAATTCTGTGGGAGTGTTAGGGGTAGCATGAAAGAGGAGGCAGCAGTGGGGGCAGGAGCAGAGAAATCCTCCTGTTGAGACCCTGCTCATTGCAGAGGGGGTTGGCTAAATGACCTGTAAAAGGCCCCTTCCAACCCATACCATCTATAATTCTATGAGCTCTTCTTTTGACAGTGGGACAGAGTTAAGTAAACATTCAGGAAACAGCTTAAGATTGTCACTGGGTTGCAATAAATCACTTTCCAGATCAATCCTGGCTCCCAAATCTCTACATTAAATGCTACAGGCTGCTGCATCTTGTTTAAAGAATTTAGTTTAATGTGTTTGATAAAGGATGCTGGCACACCTAAGTCCAAAGCATCTCTGCAGCTTAGGTTGATGTTTTACTGGATCCCTGTGTCGGAAGTAATTGCTTGCCATTGAGTTTGGGTCATCTCATATGTCTGGACAGCTGTCAGGAGATCCTGTCAAATCTTGCCTTAGCTCCTACAGGAAAGACATTTATTTCTTCACTAGAAAGCACTGGTATAAATAGGATATGGAAAATAAACCCCTAGGATGTCTCCTTGCTGCAGGTCAAAGAGGCACAGGGGTCTAAAGGAAGACAGCTGAACACAAAGGCAGCAGGTGGGGGCTCATTGTACTATTTAGGATGTGTCTTGGGGGACAGGACCACAGAGGGATGGTGGTGGGCTGTGTCTGTGCATCTTGGCATGGGTTTAAAGTTTATATCTCTTGGAGGATTATCAGATCTCGGGTTAACTGATCAGCCTGGGTGTATTTTTAAAGGAGGCAGCCTGGAGTCTGAAGCATAAGCTCTTTTATTGCAAAGTAGTAAAAAATGATTCCATATTCATTCAAGCCACATTCTTACCAGTAGTCCAGGATCCATTTGTGTTTGGGAAACATTGTGTACTGTGGTCGTGTCTTAATTTAAACTGTTTTGTCTAAACTGGACTCAGTTCCTCGTCACTGTGTTTTCTGATGGTTTTTATGTAATTTTTGCAATCTTGTTTACAGTATGCTGAGAATCCAACAACGTGGTTCCAAGTAATGTAGTTTACGAAGAGAACCATTTCCAAGCAATTTCTATATGAAATCACAGCAGTGATTTCTACACCAATCCAGGCAGTCAGCCTTGAAGTCCAGGAGGTGCCTTCCTAGCTGGTTGCCCGCTCTGTGCAACAAGGGCCTCTATCTCAACATCCCTCATGATTTGTGGGAGATCCAGCAAAGCATCAAAAGAGCTGTTTCAGAGCTATCTCACATGCCATCTGTACTTGGGATGTCTTTCCCAAGCTGGTGTTGCAAAACAGCTCCTTAAATTCCTCCTAAAGATTCATTTCCATGAAGTTTGGAAGAAAATAGCTGACTCAGGCAGCCTGTGCAGCCAAGCATTGCAGGGTGTGAGGGCTGTCCCTGGGCTTCAGCAGTACTGAGGTTTGCTTTTTGATGCTTTTGAGTCCATCCCAAGGGGTGTTGTGCCATGTCCCTTCAGCCCAGCAGTGCTGTCTCTGCTCCTGCAGCACAGTCTGCAGGCTGGTGGTCCTGTGAATGAGGTGGGAGAAGTTCATCCTTCATCCATTTGCTTGTGAGTCAGTGGCAACTTTGGATGTTGAGACACAGCATCACACTAACACAATAGTTGGGGTTCAAAGGGACCTTTAAAGCTCATGCAGTCCTATCCCCTGCCATGGTTGGGGACATCTTCCAATAGACCGTGCTTGCTCAGAGCCCTGTTGAACCTGGCCTTGAATGTTTCTAGGGGTAGGGCATCCACCACCTCTCTGAGCAACCTGTGCTGGTGTTTTGCAACCAATCGTTGTGAAAATCATTGCTACCATGTTGGTTTATAGTGAGCCTAATTATGCTCTAGAGGACCAAACAAAATCATCTCTAGCAAACAAAGGCAGCTGTGGTGTCCAGGCCCAAAGGAAGGGTTGTCAGCAGTGATTGTACCTCAGGACCAAGGTAGTGACAAAGAGCATTGTGCCCATGCAGACAACTCACATGAGGGTTTCATAATGCTTTTCCCAGCAGCCAGAGACTCTGAGCCTCATCACAAACATCTGTCCCCTCACAGCGTTGTTTTGGTTGGCTGTGCTTATCTTCTGGCGTTCATTGTGTGTTTGTAAAGATGCATACATGTAAGACTGAAAGCATGCACTTCATCTCAGCTGTTCAAAGATGGTTTTAAATCTTGATCACCACCATTTTGACAGGTGGACTTTCTACACATCCAAGGTGCCGTGTCTGTCTAGATGACATGGGCTCAGTCTAGGAGTTGGGGTGGTCTCTACCCCTGGTGACAGAAAGGCATGAAAGAAGTGTGAATAATTTCATTTTTGTTTTCAGGAGTGAACATGACATCTTGTTCCCTTCTCATCTGAGAAAAATGCAAACAAAAATGAAACTGGAGCCAAGTGAAACCAGTTTGAGAGAGAAAGCCAAAGGGAAAACACAACACAGATCCTGTGTTCTTCATCCTTGGAGCTGGTGGTTATTGCTTTCTGTGGGGTTTTGAGGTTTTTGGATTAAATTGTGTGGAACTGTCAAGCTTATTTGAGTGTTTCACATTCTCAGCCATAGCAAGGATAGAAAATGGCTGGGGCTAGGGTGTGATGCTCCCTGCATCAAAGCAGTACGGAGTTATCATTATCCATGCACATGAAACATCAAAGTGCCTTTGATGGAGGTAGGCTTGCTGAAGAATACTGCTGGGGGAAGTCAGACCACTAGAATAGAAATTCAGATCTTTTTCCTCGTGTTAATAACAATATTCCCCAGACCTCTTGGGACTACTTTCAGATGCTATAAAATTCCACCAGATTCTAACTGGGATCCTTGAATCTCTCCAGTCTGGACCATAACATCTTTTAAATGCTCAAAGACAGTGATGATGCGTTTTTCTGACCACAGCAGTACTGCCATGCCCAAACTCCCCCAGCAGTGCCTGCTTTGGGGTACCAGTCCAATTGTTTGTGATCTGGCTGGAATATGCTTAGTTCAGAAAGACTAGGCCTGGAGACAGGAGTTTGTTCAGGGGATGTTTCAGAGGATTTTGCTTCTTCCTGCCCTTTCCCTTTTTGGGCTGAGTTTCCTGGGCAGCTCGCTAGTACAGCCAGGAATAACCCACATACTCAACTGAGAATTTTACTCCTTCATTGGTGACTCTAAGAGGGTTCCTTCTTAATTTCTGTCCCTCAATGGAAAATTATGTTGAGATTTTCAGAAAGAAGGTGAGAGAGGTGGCCTGAGTGAGCCCCACCAGTCCTCTATTTCCAGGAGCAGCTACTGAGTTCCTTGGGGATGCTCTGCTCCTCCAGCCTTAAGGGATGTCATGGATAGGAGGGTTCTGGGGTCATGATCAGAATGGAAGGTCCCACAGAGTCCATTCCTGCAGCAGATCCTGGGATGGCCAGGCTGGATAGGGTTTGGAGCACCCTGATGTAGTGGAAGGTGTCTCTGCCCATGGCAGGGAGGTGGAACTGAATGATCTTTAAGGTCCCTTCCAAACCAAACCATTCTGTGGTTCTATGATCTTTATCCATCCCTGCAACAACAGTTGCTAATTATTTGCATGCATGTTAATAGCAAAGATGATCATGAGATATTTCCAAGACTTAGCATTATATTCCCAATCCTCACACAGAGATGAGACCCTGCCCAAGCAGACAAAAGGGTGCAGAGAAACTTACTCCACGAAATGCAGTGAGGAATGTATTCATTCAAGCACTAGAAGGATGCAAGGCATGGAGAAGTTTTGACCTTGGCACCACTCTTCATTCTCAACCTCTTGCCTGAGTGTCTGCAAGTCCATATTATTTGTTAGTTTCGGGGTGGCCCTGGCTATGCCCACCAGGTAGTCTGCTCTGCACAAAAGCAGGACTAAATCAGAATTTCTGCTCTGCAAGGGGCTTACGGTGTCCTGGAGGGTTTGTGCCACGGGGAAGTTGCCTGAGATTGAGGGCAAGTATCCAGGCAGGTTCTCCAAAGTCAGGAACCAGCATGTGCAGAGACCCAGTCCCTCAGTCCCAGGATGGGATTTCAGTCTGTTTGGCCATGCAAGGTGCTCTGCATCATGGAGTAAATGTCTTAAGTGCCACTGGAAATGTATAGAATCTCAGAATTGTTTAGGTGGGAAAACACCTCTTAGACTATCGAGTCCAACCATTCCCCCAGCCAAGGCCACCATTGACCCATGTCCCCAGATCCACACAACTTTTAAATCTCCAGTTATGGGAACTCCACCACTGCCCTGGGCAGCTGTGCCAGGGCGTGACATCCCTTTCAATTAAGGAATTTTCTCAATATCCAATCTAAACCTCACCTGGCACAGCTTGAGGCCATTTCCTCTTGTCCTATCCCTTGTTCTCTGAGAAAAGAGGCTGACATCTACCTGGCTGCATCCTCCTTTCAGAGCCAGAAGGTCCTTCCTAAGCCTCCTTTTCTCCAGGCTGAGCCCCTTTCCCAGCTCCTTCAGCTGCCCCTCATGGGACCAGTGCTCTAATGTAACTCCTCACCTCTCAGTGTTTGTAGGAATCGCTTACCCAGAGCTCTGTGCAGCCACCAGGAAAATGCAGCCCTGTGTTGTCCTCCAGCTCCGCACATGCCAGACAAGTGGTCTGAGATGGGGATGAGTCTCAAAAGACTCATCTTGCTCGTGGGGATATGGGCAAGGCTGACAGGTCAGAGCAACTGTGTTTTAGACCACAGCTGTCCACATGTCTAGAGTTATTTTCCCCAGACTTGTGCCTTCCTGCTCCTTTCCTTGGGAGCAAACGATGTAGTAAAAACTTGCAGGAATCATGTATTTCTGAGCACGTAGGCTGGTAATCACCGAGACAGCTGAAGCCTTAGATTTGTTTGCGTAGGCTTCTCCAACAGAACAGACATTTGTCAGATCTAAATTCTGTTGAAAGGTATCTCATTTAGTTAATTAAATAAAAAAATGGGTGGAGAAACAATAGCAGAAGCAATACCATCCTATTTCCAGCTTGGCAACCCTGACTGTCTCCCCTTGGTTTTTCAGTACTTTTGCAATTTCTTTGTGACTCTCAGTGTCTCTTTAATTTCCATGTTGTCTGATGGCCAAATCCCACTGAAGCCAGGGGGAGTTTTGAACCGAATTGGAATTTGGCCTTTGAAGTGAAAATAGTTATTTAATGTTAAATGGAGTCAAGAGATAAGAAACCATTGTGCTGTCCAGATGCTTTTTCTTATAGCTGAATTATGGTTCCCTGCAAGGCACTGCATCCTTATGGCTATGGATGAGCAGAGGGGGACAGAGGAAGGATTTCCCAGTAACTGCAACATTTTTCTGGGGTGAATTCTTGCTGTTCTTGGAGGTGTTGCTGTGTGAGTCAATCTTTAGCTGTTCCTCCCTTCAGCATCTCAGACCTAAAAGCCTGGGTTGGGAGGTGCATTTCGGTGCTTCCCTGGCCTTGTTCCCTGGGCTTGGCATGTCTCCCCAAGGCACCATCTTGGGAAATCACCTTAAGCTGCCATCTGACCACCTACAATGCTGCCCTTCAACAAGCACGAGGTTGTTTCCAACAACTCACAGTGGGAGTGTTGCAGGACACCCAGGTCCCCATTCCATCCTTTCCTGGGGCTCTCTGTGTCCCCAGCACCTTGGTCAGACCTGAGAGCAAGCATGGGTCATCCCAGCCTCCCAGGCTTTGAGATGCTGTGCAGTCAAGAAAGTTTTAACATCTGAGCCCTGTTCTCCCTGCTTTGGCTCTTCTTCCCTGCAGATCCTATTTCTTCTTGGCTTTTCTTCTTCTTTGGGGTGTTGGGAAGATAAAAGCACACGAGTCTTTGCCTGAATGCTGGATGATTGTCTAGACCCCGACTGCTGCCAAGTCACAGACATTGCTCCTTGTTTGCCATTCTCCTTCCTTTGCCTTGTATTTTTTGCAATTTTTCTTCCCAAAACTTTTTTTACTCTGGTGGTTTCCACCCTTTGGCCAGTGACTGCAGAGCTTTGGTCTGTGTTTGCTCTGCCCCTTGCCATGGGGACGTCACCTTGGTAGCTGTCCTGTGGAGGGGCAGGGCTGCCTGTTCTCCCCTATCCTATTGCAACAGCCTCAAAATCAACAATCTCGCACATCCTGCATTGGCTTAACTTGGTGCTTTTTTAATCTTAAACGCTTTTTTCATTCATAGCCCTTAAACATTAAGGGTTTGGTTTATAATGTCATCATGTCTTTAGAAAAAAAACTGTCCCTGCATGTATTTCTTGCAGGAATTTATGGCCAAGTTTGGTTCCCAGCTCATTTCCAGGCATTTTCCCTTGCTTCTGAAACTATAGCTATGTCTTTGTGCAACTTTTGTAATTTCTGTGCAATATTTACAAATTAAATAAAGTAGCAGGGTGACTGGCTTATAAGCCAAGACTTGAAGTGCAACCAAACAGTTAAACTCAGATGTCAGACAGAAGACCACAACCACAGAAAGTAAAACCCTTCTACACTTGGGCCTGTCAGGGCTTAGAACCAGATAAGGTTTTTAACTAACTTTTATTTTGACATTCCCCTTTTAATAAGCATTGCTCTTTACAAAGCGGTTTATGTGATTGCATTACTGAGAGGAAACAAAGAAATGCCAGGAAAACTTGATGTGGAGAATCTGTACTCATAAAATGCTTGTAGGCTCCAGCAAACAGGAAAGCTTTTCCCATCTCCTTTTTCTTTTTTTTTTTTTCCTTTTTTTTAATTCCCTGCCATTCAGTTTGCAAGGAAAAAAAAAAGGGAAAAACAAAACCAAAAACCACACACTGAATATCTCAGAAAACCGGATTTGGTGGTCTGAGAGTAAACACAAATTCCTTCCAGTGCCGTGAACAAGCCTCTTCGTCCTGCGTTTGTTAAACACGAGCCCTCACTGTCTATGATTAAAAGCCAGTTGGCCTCAGAAAATAGGTTTTGACTCCTGGAGATGCCAAGGAATACAGATTCCGTGGGCAGATGGCTTTGGCAGGCAAGGTTGGAGACTGCTGACCATTGAAACGTATTTGTGAATGGCTGCTTCCTCCGTCCAAGCACCCTTAGCTGAGCGGTGCCAGTGATGAAAATAGAACTAATTGCTGTGGGATGGGTTTAAAGTAAATGCTGCTGTTTATCCAGATTGGGGTGGGGTTTGGGATAAGGGATGAGGTTGACCAGGGGTTTTATCAGGACTACAAAACCAGTACAGAGGCAAACCAGTGTGGTCACCACGGCACTCAAAGTCATTTGCTTGTTCTTGGGGATGACACTGGGGAGATGTCCTGTGGCACCCTCAAGCACTGCTCCCAGCAGCCTTGTAAAGAGCTGGGCAATAAAACATCCCACAGGCTCTCAGGGCCAAGACCAATATCAAAGAGGCAGCAGGCAGGGGATGCCAGCATGCTTAGGGTAACCCTGGTGAAGACCCAGCCCTGGCAGGCAGTGCCAGGACCATCTCCATCTTAGGTGCATCCTGGATGATGGCATTCTGCTCTTCCTTCTCCACTGAGGACAGCCACGCTGCAGCCTGCTTGGAAATCTGAGATGCCTGAGACTACCAAAGCATTTCTTCCATTCAACTCGTTTTTTTGGGGATTTGCCATCTCAGCTACCGGTTATGGCCAGCACTCAGGGGCTTGCTCACTTTTTCTGAGATGTTGTAGTCTCTCAAGTAAACCGTTTGGGGGCAATTCCTCCTCTCTGAGGCTGTTTGGTTTCCATGTTATCCCTTTGGAGCTCTGTACACATAGGCCTCCCTCTGGAGGTTGTGGTCCTGGATGCCATGCCCTCCATGCTGCCAGAGCCAAGTATGGTCCTCTTTTCATCCATGCATGTGTCCTGTCCTGCTGTAGCAGTGCTGAAGGATATGTATAAAATAAGGCCAAACAAAACCATTTTGGCGTGGGCAGATTACCAGTTTACTTAGTATCTTGCCTTTTTGTTCATTTTTTTCCACTCAGAAATTCCTGATACACTTAAAATGGTTCAGTGCAAGCCCATGCAGCAGTGTGCCATGTTGGCAGGCAAGAGGAGAAAGTGATTCTGTGGGCTAGATGTATGAGGAGCTCTAAAGATTTCAGGAAAAAATCTCTGGTATTTCTTGCCTACCTGACTTGCTGCTGCTGTTTTTCCTGGCTAGTGTAGAAGTAACACAGAAACCTCGGAGAATTTAACCCAGAAACCTGGGAGAATTTCTCCTGGGAGCTAAAGCCAGGTAGTCAAACTTCACAAAAACTTTCAGCTGAAATATGACTGTCACTGAAAGAAATTTAGAGGCATAAGTTCTTAGATGGCAAGAAATTTCTTTACCTCCCTTTTTGTGGTCCCCTGCCAAGGGCGAAACTGTTTGGTGGGACAAATGTGTTGGCCCAACAGAACCATGAAGGAATGGATGAACTTTCTTTGACTCTCTTCCACTTGTTTTTTTTTTCTTTATTCCCTGCCATTCAGTTGGCGAAATAAAAAAATTTTTAAAAAAACAAACAAACAAAAACCACAAAACAAAACAAAACAAAACAAAAAAAAAAAACCACCCAAAACCAAATAAACCAAAAAATCTATTTGGTTTCCGTCTAATAGGAGTTAAAACCTAATTTTTGAGGCCAACTGGCTTTTCAATGACTTTCCGTTGCTTTCCAGGCGACAGCAGAGACTTCCCAGCGGGAACAAGTCTCAGCAGCACACAGATCATCAGCAGGGTGGCACCAAGCATAACAGGGACCACCAGAAACTCTACCAAGGAGGCCAGGCCCCTCACTCCTCGGGCAGGACGGGCCACCACGGCTACAGCCAGAACCGGAGATGGCACCACAACCAGAAGCACTCGCCCAATGACAAAGAAACGCACAGAAACGCCAAAGAGACTGAGAATCTGAAAATCGAGGACAGCTCCGTGGGCACGGCGCACGTCCCCGCGGAGGCGCCCCGCGGCCCCGAGGCCGTGGAGAAGCAGCCCCAGTCCCAGCCCTGCGTCCCCGAGCCAGAGACCAAGCGGAAAGACAGCGTCCACGAGCGCACTGGGGACAGACCCAAGATCAACTTGCTTCAGTCTTCTAAAGACAGGCTGAGGAGGAGGCTAAAAGAAAAGGTATTCTTTCTTGAGTTTCTCTTTTTCGGAGAGTCTGGCCGTTGGCCGTTCTCCACACAAAGGGTGGGATGGGCTCAAGGGACCTTTCCATCAGTGCTCCCAACTTACTGAGGTAATTACTAATCCCCCAGTGTCAGCACCTCTCTTGAGGTGTCTTTGTGCTTCTTCAGGAGGCCTTTCATTGAAGGAATTGAGGCTCTGAGCTTGACTTCTTAGTTGAGGTTGCTACCAGCTTGAGTTTTCTAAGGAGTGGGAACTCTCCCCTTTTCCCTGGGGGAAGGCTGGTGCACACATGAGCTCCCTCCTGGTCTGAAGAGCTCAGTCACTTTGCAAAAAAACATCTAAAAAAGGCAATTTGTTTCTGCAAATACAGAGCTAAATCCCCAACTTTGACTCTTGAGTGCTGAATAGTTGGACTCTGCTGCTTTAAAGCTGATATCCATTTATCTCTGCAATGAATTGAAATGCCCTTATCTTCCCCCTTCCTTCCAACAACCCAACAATAACAAAAGTATTGCATGCAAGTGACGGAGGAAAAATCCTTTTTGGAAACAATATTCAGCCACAGATTTCTGAGGAATTTGGAGATGATATCTCCATTTGCCCCCTGTGAAACTCAGATTCTTTCTCTTGAGATTCTTTTGTCAGACTGTAAAAAGCATCCATGGGGTTATCTCTAATGAGATTTCCAAAATACAGAGCAAAAATAACCTGAACATATACAATTCCATGGGAGTGCATGTTGGAAATGTATACCTTTGAATGCATGAGCATTTACTATTTCTAGATGTGGCATGAGGGGGAGTAAGAGATTTTGTTAGTTATTTTTGTGTTCTTTAAAGCAATGGGAGTATAGTAGAGACTTTTAGAGTATTCATTTTAATGTTCTCGCCAGAAATTTAGAGTCTTGTAAGAATAAAAATCTCATCAGCACTCACTCTTGTGTGGGTGTTGTCAATGCAACCTGATGGGAGGTTTGAACAACTCCCTTGGGGACTAGGTTTGTCCCAAAAATTGCTACAGGTTTGTCTTGTACAAGATTGAGCTGGAGGGGTAGCAGAGAGCAGACCAGAACAAGCAGGATGCATGCCTGACACTGGGGAAGAAGGAGCAAATGCATAATAAAATGTTGAAAAGAAGCAGTAATTTCTGTGGTAATGATAGGAAGTGAAGTGTAACAGGCAAGAGATGGAAAAGTTGAGAGTCTTTTGAATGCTGAGATCATGTGACTTCTTTGGTCTCAATTTACATCATTAAGTATATATTAAAAATATATTTACATTTAGATATATAATATATATGTTTATAGTTATACGTTTTATATTAAAATATATATAAAATATATTTTTGTGGGATTGTTTTCTGAAGATTTTGCAAACATCAGTGCACTTTCTAAAGAGAAGCAAAAAAATGTCCATTATATGATGTCACAGACATCATGGGAGAGAAACTGGCCCAAGATGCCAAAGACAGTCAGAGGTGATCAGTCTTTGGCATCCTGGCTCAGGACCCTCAAGGACATCTTCTCCCTGAGCTGAGGTGTCAGACTTTGGGATTGAGTGGTGTGGGAAATGGAGAAAGGGGACATTTATGGGGCAGGATGCATGCGCTTGTGCTTTCCAATGCTCAGGTTATACCATTGTGCCACTAAAAGATGCTTTGTCTTTTCTCTTTGTGTGTTTGTCCTCCTAATCCCCTTACCCCTTTGCTGTTTGTGCAAGGACATGGGCTGATATATCTGTTTTTTCCTTGTGTAACAGACGCCTTGTCTTTCCCTTTTCACGGACCAGGACGAAGTCACGGTGGAAACCACCGACCCTGAAAAGAATAAAATGGACAAACTAATTGAAATTCTCAACAGCATGAGGAACAACAGCAGTGACGTTGACTCCAAGCTCACCACCTTCATGGAGGAGGCCCAGAACTCCACCAACTCTGAGGAGATGCTGGGGGAGATAGTCAAGACCATCTACCAGAAAGCGGTGACGGACCGCAGCTTTGCTTCCACAGCAGCCAAGCTCTGTGACAAAATGGCCCTCTTCATGGTGGAAGGAACCAAATTCCGGAGTCTGCTCCTCAACATGTTGCAGGTAATGAGATGAAGTTAGTTGTTCAGATGCCTGTAGCATCATCTCAGTTGGTCTTAACATTTATTTGGAGCTGAGCTCTCACCAAATTCCTTTTGAACCCAATTGATGAGTTCAGATTGCATCTGTTGTTTTGTCTGTGCACATCTTTAGTGGTTACCATAGATAATGTGACACTGGGGGCATTATCAAGGTACTCCTCATTCTCATTTCATGAACTCTACATGGAATTGTGGCATCTCACACCAGGCCTGTCTGAGTAATGAGTCAGTTGCTTGAGGCAGCATCCCCGTGGTATGAAAAGAAATGAAGTGGGAGGGTCTCTCGATGCAGGCTGTTGGAGTGGAGGGTCCTTCTCAGCACCAGTGGCACCAAGACAAGTCCCTGACACTAGGATGGTCCCTGAGCAGGCTTTTGGCTGCATCACCTGGCTGAAGGGCTTGATTCTGGTTTCTAATTACAAACAGAACTGAAATAATTGCATATTTTCTCACTATTCTGGGTGACTTGTTTATTGGTATGTGGAGAGCTGGTTGGTTGTTCTGCTCTAAAACCATCAGTGTCAGCTAACTTGCAGAGGGGAGGAAAAAGCAGCAGCTCTGATAGCTGGTCCGTGAGGTTAATGGTTGGACTTGGTGGTCTTGGAGACCTTTTCCAGCCTGGAAAAGATTCTCTGATAATGTGGGATGATGAGAAAAAAGGGCTATGCTCAACTGGCCGTGGTCTGCTGAGAGGAGTGTGTTTTACTGCAGTGCCACCATCAGAGAGGGCGGTTGTTTTCTGGGAGGGTGTCACATGCACCTCCAATTTTCTGCCTCTGGAGACAGAGTTGAAGCCACAAATTTCCGTCCTTAATTTAAGGTGCGTTTTCGTGTGGCTGTTTCCTCACACACACATCTCACCTGTGGGACATAGAGAGCTCACATTTTGCTCTCCACACAAGTCTGTTGCTCAGCATCACTCCAGTTTTTGACTCATCTTCTTGTTCTTCTTTCTGCTCTTGTTGGAGATACTCTCCTGGATGCTATGCCTGGCTGCCTGTACCTTGAGTTGGCTTTGGGGCAACACAAAGCAAGCAGGGAAATAAGGAGTAAAATAAAATAGTGAAAATCAGTATCAGATAATTCTGCACAGTGACTGGTCCAACTTTGCTTCTCTCATTGCTCTGTGTGCATGTCAAACACAACATCTCTTCCCGTGCCCATTCCCCCGTGCAAAGCCCTTTGCCAGCATACAGTTACCTGTACCAGGTGGTGATTTTTTCCAGATAGGCATTTCCAAAGGGATTATCAATCAGAATGAGGGAAATTGCACACAGAATCAGTCCCAGAATTAGCTGCAAGGGGCTGGAGGGAGCTCTAAACCTGCCATGTATCCCATTCTTCCCATACCAGATCACTCTTGGATCTTTCTCTGTTAGGCTGAGCAATCTAAGAATAAAGTCCAGGAATGATGGCCAGGGAGCAGCAGGGTGTTAGCCCAAAATTGATGCTGATGGCAGTCCTGGGAGCACTCTTCCATTTTGCTTTATTCTCTTGCCCCAGCAATTCCACCCATGCGAACAGACCCAGTAAACTGATTTACACCACAGCATCCTGTGCAAGACTGAGTGGCTTCCCATTGAGCTCTTCACAGCGTGAACGTGGGATAAATAATATATCTCCTATCTCCAGAGAGACTCAAAGTGCTTCCCAGGAACGTGTAGCCAGGCACAGTGTGATGGGAGCGTTGTGGAGAACTGGGAAGGAATGAAGTGCAAAGAGGGAGCAGGGTGTGCCGCTGACCGAGTTCACGTGCTGAGGCACAGAGAAATATGCAAAAGGGATTTGTTCAGCCCCAAACTGCACATCTTTTATAAATGTCGTGATGGGGCAAAAGGTGACAGATCACTACAGGTCAAAAGCAAAGTGCTGTGTGAAATTAAATAATTTAACATTTCCTTTCTGATAGTAAAGGATTTTGACTTTCTCCAAGCACTGTTTTGTTTTCCAAACAAAACAATCAGATGCACTCAGAATGATTCATAAATACTTCAGTCAAGCCCTAAACCAGGAATATTTTGAAGTATTCAGGTCTGATAGCCCTAGCTGGAGATAGAGCCAGGTATGATGCACAGAAGAGTCATTGCAGCAGCCTTGGTGTGAAATAAGGAGGTTGGTTATCAATATCAATACAGTATGTTGGAACTGATACAATATATTGTCAGTATTGATAAGGCATATTGGATATTGTGTCATGTTACAGAGTAATGTGAATATTCTATTGATGTATGATATATTAATACATTGATATCAATTATTATATATCCATATGTATACACATATATATACACACACACGCACATATGTATATTCATATATATCCATATGTTACAATCATATTTTTATATGATTGATGATAGGACATTACCCAGCTACAGTCCCAGCCCTTCCGTCATCAGATATTTTCCATCAGCCATTTTTAGATAATTTACCTTTAATTAAAAAGAAAAATAAACCTTTAATAAAACGCTTGCTGCAGAGCAGGCTTTGTGTCTCTCTAGCACCTTTCAGACTAATCTGATCCCCGGACGTAAGGAGCTCGGCTTGCTGGGCACTGGCGAGCTGGGGAATTACTGTGCCGGGGTGTGATAAATCGGGATCAGTGTGATCCCTCCCCGTGCTGCTGGCGCCGGGGGCTGCACCGCTCGCCCCCACATCTGCTCCCGGCAGATGCTCCTGTTTTGTAGGGGCTTGTTTGTCCCTTTCCCTCAGGACTGCGATGGCAACAGCTCACCCCTACCAGAGGACCTCAGGAATTGGTGCATGAACCCGTTGAGGTGCCCTGCCAGCGTGGTCGTACCTATAGACAGCATCCCTTTACCTGCAGACAGCATCCTTGCTCCTTGCTGGACCTTAAAACAAGCAGCAAGAGATTTTTTTTCCTGTAAAACAGGCAATAAACTGTCTTTTTAATTTGACTCCTCTTCTATTTTCAGCTGTTGACAAGGTGCTCATGCTCAAGGGTTGCATATGTTCACAGCTTATCTTAGGGCACTTGGTTTGATCCCAGAAGAGATGCCAGTGCTGCAGCATGAGGGTGTTGTCACATCATCCCCCTCCCTGCCAGCAGCTCCTCTGAAGAGCTTCCCTACGGCCAACATGGTCCCCTTCATCCTCTAAGAGGATCCATCAGGAAAACTTTGGTTTGAGTTTATCTTTCACTTTATGTTTTGGCCTAGAATCTTGGCTAACTCTTGAATTTGGGTGCTGCCTACCTCTCAGGAAAAGAGATGCAGAAAGGGGAGCCATGGGTTGGACAGCTGGTAGAGCTGCCATGTGGGAGCTTGGCACCGGAGAGATCATTTGGCATCTGGGTTGTCCAGCCCTGGCACAGGCTGCCCAAGCAAGTTGTGGTGGCACCACTCCTGCAGGGGTTTAAAAGCTGTGTGGATGTGGCACCTGGGGACATGGATCAGTGATGACCTTGGCAGTGCTGAGGGAATGGTTGGACTTGATGATCTTAGAAGGCTTTTCCAACCTAAAGAAATCTGTAGTTCTGTGATTTGGGTTTAATTTTCTCCTCACTGAGTTTCGTTTAGTCTTTTGGTAGCAAGAGCGATTTTGAGCTGTGTGAGCCCTTGGACTCAACCTAGGTGAGCTGCACCTGAAGAGCTTGGATGGCTGGGGACATGAAGGAACATCATAGTGGACACATAGACAATTTCTTTCCTCTAGAAATACCTTTTTAATTAATACACTGAAAGTAATTCTACTGTGAGAGGTTTTTGCTTGTCATAGTTTCACTCACTGGCATGCCCAGGTTTTCTTTTTGCTTTTTGCTTTTTTTTCTTTTTTTTTCTTTTTTTTTTTAATTTTTCCAGTCAGGAGGTGTTAAGCAATGTGCCACAAACCCTTCACATGTAACATAAGTTGGAGTGCTCCTCTGCTGGAACAACCGTGCTCTTTATAGCAGAGCTGTGTCTGCATCTGAGCTATGCAGAGCCAAGTGTATTATTAGAGTGGACATCACTGGGGCTGTAATTGTACACTGCTCCCCTTGGCAACCACAGCCAACAGCACATCAAACAGAAGGCTGATAGCTTCTTTTAATAATAATAATAATAAAAAAAAAGACAACCAAAATCATGCAATGAACATCCCGACACAGAACAGCAGAGCCCACTGGCCTGCAGCCAGAGCCAGTGCCTGGTGCGTCCCTGCACATGGAACTGCCTTGGTGGCAGAGAAGAGCTGGTTCTGCTGGATGCCCTGTGGCTTACCCTGCTGCCTGCCCTGTTGGATACCTTGTGGCATACCCTAATGTATGCCCCATTTCACACCCTAATGCATACCCTAAGGCACACTGCATTTGATACCTCCTAGGATACTCTGTGGCATATCCTACAGCACCCCCTAATACATCCCAAAATTTATGCTCTAATGCATACTCAGTGGTGTACTCTAGTGCACATCCTATTGGATAGCCTGTGACATTCCCTGGTAAATCTCTTGTGGGAGAACCTAATGCACCTATGGCATGTCCTGTGGTACATCCTAGTGCACACCCTGTTACATACCCTAACGCACTTCCCATGGCATATCCTATGGTACATCCTAGTGCACACCCTGTTACATACCACAGTGCAGTCCCTATGGCATACCCTATGGTATATCCTAGTGCACACCCTGTTACATACCCTAATGCACTTCCCATGGCATATCCTATGGTACATCCTAGTGCACACCCTGTTGCGTACCCTAATGCACTTCCCATGGCATATCCTATGGTACATCCTAGTGCACACCCTGTTACATACCCTAATGCACTTCCCATGGCATATCCTATGGTACATCCTAGTGCACACCCTGTTACATACCCTAATGCACTCCCTATGGCATATCCTATGGTACATCCTAGTGCACACCCTGTTACGTACCCTAATGCACTTCCCATGGCATATCCTATGGTACATCCTAGTGCACACCCTGTTACGTACCCTAATGCACTTCCCATGGCATATCCTATGGTACATCCTAGTGCACACCCTGTTACGTACCCCAATGCACTTCCCATGGCATATCCTATGGTACATCCTAGTGCACACCCTGTTACGTACCCTAATGCACTTCCCATGGCATATCCTATGGTACATCCTAGTGCACACCCTGTTACGTACCCTAATGCACTTCCCATGGCATATCCTATGGTACATCCTAGTGCACACCCTGTTACGTACCCTAATGCACTTCCCATGGCATATCCTATGGTACATCCTAGTGCACACCCTGTTACATACCACAGTGCAGTCCCTATGGCATACCCTATGGTATATCCTAGTGCACACCCTATAGTATATGCTAAAGCACTCGCTGTGGTATATCCTAATGCATTCCCTATTACACAACCTGTTGCACACCCTAATGCCTCCCCTGTTGCACACCCAAATGCGTACCTTATGATTTACCTTACTGTATATCCTGTTGGATACCCTGTGGCATACCCTAATGAATACCCTATTGCACACCCTAATGCCTCCCCTGTTGCACACCCAAATGCATACCCTATGGCTTGCCTTGTTGCCTACCCTACTGCACCCGTATTGCACGTGCTGTTGTACACCCTGATACATTTCCAATGGCAAACGCGGTTGCACACCCACACAGGGTTTCTTCATTGTCTAACTGCAACCTCTTGATCCCCCAGAAGTGGTCCTTCCTTGGTTCAGGGCTGTGTTTGGCTCTGGATGTAGAAACTTCATAGAAACACAGAACATCCTGAGCTGGAAGGGACCCACAAGGATCATGGACTCGAACCCCTGACCCTGCATGGACACCCCAACAATCCCCTAAGAGCATTGTCCAAATGATCCTGGAGCTCTGGCAGCTCTGGGGCCGTGCCCCTGCACCCTCTGGAGGAAGAGCCTTTTCCTGATATCCAACCTATCCCTTCCTGGCACAGTTCCAGCCATTCCCTGGGTCCTGTCCCTGGTCACACAGAGCAGGGATCAGTGCCTGACCCTTCTCTGCACATTACAAGGAAGTTGTAACTGCAGTGAATATCACCTCAGTCTCTTCTCCAGGCTGAACAAACCCAGTGCCCTCAGCCCCTCCTTGCATGGCTTCCCCTTCAGACCCTTCCCCTCTAGACCCTTGAGATGAATAGTGTGGGTTTTGGCAGAGGTTTCACTTCAGTCTCTGTGGCCTTGATTGAGTTTGGGATGGTTGGTGTGACCATTTATAGTGGGGCTTAACCAGGAAGGTGGCCAAAAATCCATTGCTGTCATCCCAGGTGGGGTATAGAAGAGGAGAATTTAGGTTGACGCATTTCTTGGGCTGTAGACATTGCGGCATGAGGTACTGGAGAACTAATTGATTCCCTTCAGTCACTGTGGGTGCAGTGTGAAGTGCTTGCCAAGCTGAGCGTGAGGATTTGGGAGGAATGAGCTGAAGCTCTTCCTGTCCTGTAGCCTTTTCAGTCTGAGCAAACAACCTCCCAGTGACTGCAGCCCTTTCAGCATTGCAGGGCTCTAAGTTGTAATGGTAGACACTGAGTGGATACTGTGGGAACTGGGATATGGAAGTTGGTTGGACTCAATGATCTTAGAAGTCTTTCCCAACCCTAATGGCTCTATAATGTTCTGTGTTATTCTAAGTAATACATTATCGGTTAATGCTGAAAGGCATATTTTCTTTTTCTCCTTCTTAACATGATTATTGGTGAGGAACAGTTTGTGGTTTGGCAGAAGTGGAGGCAGGAGGATCCAAGTGTGGCTGGAGAGTATCTGACCTGTACACCATGTCCAGCTCTGACTGCAAAAACCCATCAGTCCTCTTTCTGTGGCTGTTTTTAATATGATTTAATTACAGATTATCCAATCTGTGCACATAAAACAGAGAGAGTACCACTTCTCTCTGCAAGGGCATTGCCCAGCAGACATCAGAGAGGTTGCTTCACTGAGAGGTGGGGGAAAAAAGGTCCCAGTGCCCCTGGAGCAGATCCCAAAGCCATACAGGTGTGTGCTTACGTGCCACAGTGATGGGCTCAGCTCCACAGAGCAGCACTAAATCCACGTCTAAGATCTGTGCATGAGTCACCATTGCAGCCTTTGGTTTCTCCTCCAGAGGAGTTTGAGGAGCTCTTCCCCCAGTGAGGTGGAGATTCAATGAAAAGGGAAAGCCTCCTTGGCTTGAGCTGCTCTCCATGGCTATCTGAGTAGATGGGAAACATCTTGGTGGTGAACCTCAGAATGGATGCCAGCTCCTGAGGAGCCCAACACAAGCACAGAAATAGCAAATGATGCTGCCCTTGTATAGACACCTTCATTTAGGGGTTTGCAGAAACTTGAAGAGCTTGGAAATCTTTCTTCCCTTACACTTCTGATATTGATAAACATCAAACCGTTCTGCTTTTGTAAATCACTGTGAGACTCCCCCAGCAAAAGCTTTCTGTAGCTTTGAAGAGATTTATTTTCTATACGCCCAGGCAATTCAAAGGCAGTTCTAAATCCGTGCACACTCATATATCTATGTGGTGCTTGAAGGGGCACGGGAATGCAGCCCTGTGGGTGGCTCTGAGGAGCATCCCCAGCTGCTGCATCCTCCCGCTCTCAAGCACGGAGAAAAACAGTGGAAAGGAGACACCTTCCCTGTTTTTTGCCCGCAGTTGTGTCTCTGGAGACATTCTCCAATTTTTTACAGTTTATTTATTATTTTATTTTTATTATTTATTATCATATAAATTTTATCTCTTGATTCTTGTATTCAGATACTTCTTATTTTGCTCATATGTTAACATACATGCCTATTGCATATACATAATATTTATATATATATTTGGCAATGACATATATCATCATCATATAACTTTAAATGTTAGTAATTTTTTTTTTTTTTTTTTTAATTCTAACTATGGTTTGTTTGAGTTGTTTTTTTTTTTCCCCTTCTTTTGCATAATCATCCGGGGCCAAACACACCCCGTGCACGTTTAGGCAGCCGGCAGGAGAGGGAGCGCGGGGAGCGGGCTGGTGAAGGGCAGGGCTGCGCATCAATTCGGGCTGACCCTGCTTCTACCCCGAGCCCGGCCAAGCCGTGTCTGCCTGCCCGTAGTTACAGCTCTGGGCTTGGCCGCGGGAGGCTCCAGGAGCCACTGGCACACGGCTGGAGAGCCCTGGATTAAATGTCCTGCTGCGTGCTTTGAACTTGCCACTTCTCCCAAGCGGAACGGTGAGGGTGGGAACCACCCGGCTCCTCTGCGGCCTTTCCATGGCAAGGGAACGTGGTGGGGGTCAGGGGGCGGCGGGCAGCACCTCCCTGCAGGGTGGTGGTGGGGTGACGGGGGGGTTAATGGAGCCCAAGATGTCAGGTTTTAACAGAGTGAGAATAAAAAGGGTAATCTTGCACTGATAGGAAGGAGGGGACGGGGACAGGAGCTGTGCCACACAAGCACTAGGAGGTGGGAATAGTTGAGCCACGCTCTAGATTAAACAAGTTTGCACGGCACGTCAGTCCTCAGTCTAAACCCGGGGGTGAGTTTTAGGGATCATTTGCAGCCAGAGGTGGGCATCACAGAGGATGCCAAGGGGATTGTCCCCACTGCTGTGCAGGTTTCTGGGGTCCAGAGTCTGCCCAATGCAGCCACGCTCATGGCTCTGCCCAGGAAAGGTGTTTTGTTTAGACTAGCAGTGCATCATGCAGTTGTGAGTTTGACGGGAAGCAGGACTAATTTTCTAAAAAAAATTCCTTCAAGTTTAAAGAGTGGCCTATTTGATTTTACTTCAATGTGCTGGTAGGGTTTTATACCTTATACTTTGCAATGCTCAGATGTGTCATGCAAAAACAGCCATTGCCTTTAGTCCATAAATTTATGTGTGGTTTCTCCTGGCTCCTTTTCACCTCGGAGGGGCCAAGATTTCAAAGCCACGGTGGGGACCCCGTGCTCCAGCACATGATGGGACCACAGGGATGGTACTCAGTGTCTCATTGTCTCTCCAGGCAGTGGATGCCCTGGGCATCTGCCAGCGATGGTGGGACCCAGCAGAAGCTCCATCCTCTTCCTTGTGCATGTTGGTGGTGAAGCGTGTCAGGAGCAACCCTGGCCCAGTTGCTGCCTGCTAAAAACACACCTGAGTTCAGAGCAGGGAGTTGGGGTAGTGGCACCCGTGCACACCCTGTGCATGGGCTCAGGCACGGAGCAGAGGCTGTTCTGGGCTCTAGGTGGAGACTGCAGACTGCTCAGCCTGCCTGCATCCTGCCTGCATCCTGCAGCCCTGGGACAGAGCCAGGCAGCAGCCTCCTGCTGGGGTGGGCTCCTGGCTGCCCCCAGCCATTGCTGGTGGGTAAGGATGCTGGGGGTCCTGGCAGAAAAAGTAGAAACTAAAAAAAAAAAATCAAAATCCATTTATCCATTGATGAGAGGCAAGGAAAGGCAGGGGGACACTTCAGTGTTGAGACCTCTCCAGTTTGGGCTGAACTGTCATCAGCTCCTTGTCTCTTCTTTGCTCCCGAAAGGCTCAAACCCGTGGGATGGGGGTTCCTGTCAGCCCAGGGGCTCAGCTGGCCCAAAGCACCCTCCTCACAGACCATCCGCTCCTGCCTGCTGCAGCCCAAATCCAGCTCAGGCTGCTGCAGCCACCCCCAGGTGGGGATTTTGGGATGCTGTAGGGTTGGACAATCCCTGCTCCTCATACCTGCAGACACCCAGCTGTGCCCAGCCCTGCTCTTAGCTGATTCCCTTCACCTCACCTGGGGCCGAGGGTTTTGGAGGCTCCTTGGGACCCTGTGATGCATCACCCTGCCTGGGGCTCATTCCACAAACCCCACACCCCCGGTCATTTTGTCAGGGAATGAAGCATCCTGCCGACACAGGAGCACCCTGGAGAAGCGGGTGCCAGGGACATCACCTCCTGTGCCAAGGCCAGGGCAGATGGATGTGCCAGCATCAGCCCAAAGGTGGGATTTGGGTAGAAGGATGTTGGAGAGGGAAGCACCTCCTTTTCACCCTGGGAAAGGGGGAAAATTAGGTAACCTGTGCTTTGCCCATCACTGGCTTTACTTGGACACGGGCCCATAGCATACAGAGGATGCTCTTGTGCTCACCAGCAGGAAATCTCTTGTTTTAAGGTTTTCTAGCTGAGTCACGAGTTTCTGTACCAGGTTCAGTTTCCAGCAAAGTGCACCTGACTGCTGTGGTGGCACCCAGAGAGATGGTCTCGTGGGACCTGCAGCTTGAGCACCCTCAGCATCCCCCAGGCATGCTCAGGGTTTTTTTGTTGCTGGGTATTTTGGTGTGTAGCTTTCTGTCAGAATCTGGATTTGGAGAATGAATGCTTCCAAAACAGTCCACATCCCCTTTGCCTCCCCTGTGGTGTTCATTTTGCACAACCTCATCTTTCCCTGCTGCACACTTGTAAACAAGAAAATGCAAAATGGTGGTGGGAAGTGGCTTTGGTGGTTCCTGGGAGCAGAGGAGCTACAGGACACAAGAGGAATGAGGCTTGAGAATTATTTCAGGTCCCTCTCCTACAGCTTGCCAGGCCTGATACTGATACAAAACACAGCATCAAAGTCTTGGAGACAGCAGCAAACAATGTTTGACTGGAGGATGTTGCCCTACCTTGACACATCCACTGGTCTCATCAGCAGTGCTGCCAACCATGAGATGTTCCCCCATGCTCCTCCTCTCACTGAGCATCCCAAAACAGTGCTTCCTTTTCCCCTCCCAGTGATAAGTTCATCCACTTTCCTTGCTTCCTTTTTTTTAAATTACTGTTGCTCTAAATAATAATTTTTGATTAAACAGAGGATAAAACAAGCATCTCTGGCAGTGCTGGGAATCCAAGCTCAGTGATAAAGCCAGGCTGGACAGGGTTTGGAGCAACCTAGTCTAGTGGAAGGTGTCCCTGACCATGGCAGGGAGATTGGAACAAGATGGTCTTTAAGGCCCTTTCCAAACCAAACCATTCTGTGATAACGCTTCCAGTCCAGGAGCAGCAGGAACTGAAAGTGAGGACAGCAACAGCAAAGTGTCGTCCAGTTTCAGGCTGGAGAAACAAAACCTTTCAATTTCTGCTTTGTTCATAACAGTAGGGTATGCTTCCTTGCACCTCTAATATTCCAGCCCATGCCATCCAGTGGTCTTACATGGTGATGCTCAAAGTCTGCCAACATGTGGCAAAACGTATCATGGTAATCATGGACATCCCTTCAGAGATACAAAGGATGGAGGAATTGAGGGCTTCTGCAGGTTGGTGTTGTTTTCTGCATCACCTTTCTGTAATCTTAGCTTTCCCAGCATGGATAGGCAGCTTCAGAGGCATTGTAAGGTGCTCCATACCTGTATGCTTCAGGGGATGAGCAAAAAATACTAATGCATGTTTCACGTCCATTAAAAAAAAATAAAAATCAGCCAAACACAACATTTCTTAGAGCAAAAGCTCCCTGGCTACATAGAATTTGTAAATATTAGCCTCTGAGAAAGATTTTCTGAGCTCCTTTGTGTAAATAACATTTTTTTAGCAGACTGGCACTTCACCTCTAGGTCTCGATTTTCAAGTGGTCGCTTGTCCCCCCATCCCAGAGCTGCATTTCCAGCAGGGAGGTCCAGCACTGGTACACAATGCCCATGGGGTGCTGGTGGTGGGAGAGACGTGGTGAAAAGCAGACAGGGGAGATAAGAGAGGTGACAGCCCCTTTGCTCTCCAGCATGTTTGCTCAGCAACGCTGAGTGCTGGGCCAGAGCCACCACCTCCCTGCAGACTAAACAGTTGCAGTGTTTTCTCTCCCATGACCGAAAGAATTTAGTAAAGGGTCCCGGTATGAAACTTTACACGAACTCTGGGTGCCACGAATATCTCTGGCTGGGAGTCTGTTAACTCCTCCGGTTCCTTGATCATCCACACGGTTCAGTCCCAGGGCAGATGAAAGGAAGACCCATCCCACAATGGACCTGGCCAGCTGCCTGCAGGACCCCCCGTGCTCACCCACACACCAAGTTTTTGTGCATCCATCTTTCTGGGGTTTTTTTTGCTTTCTTTTAAAGGAGAGAGCCAAGAACTCTGGCCATAATGGAGCTCTGGAGTCCTCCAGTTCTTGAAAGACATGGACCTGTTAGAGGGAGTCCAGGGGAGGGTTCTCCCAGGTTTGGAACTCCTCTGCTCTGGAGCCAGCCTGGGACACCTGGGGCTCTTCAGCTGCACAAGAGAAGCTCCAGGGACACCTGCGAGCCCCTGCCAGGGCCTGAAGGGGCTCCAGGAGAGCTGCAGAGGGGCTGGGGACAAGGCCTGCAGGGCCAGCACACAGGGAATGGCTTGCCAGTGCCAGAGGGCAGGGCCAGATGGGATCTTGGGAAGGAATTGCTGCTGGGAGGGTAGGCAGGCCCTGGCACAGGGTGCCCAGAGCAGCTGTGGCTGCCCCTGGACCCCTGGCAGTGCCCAAGGCCAGGCTGGACAGGGCTTGGAGCACCCTGGGACAGTGGGAGGTGGGAGGTGGGTTGGAACTAGATAACCCATAAAAGTCCTTTCCAGCCCTGATTCTATAATATCTCATGCTCCTTGGACCTGTTTGGAGGCACCTGTGTGCACCGATGTCCATCCGAAGGTTGTCGATTTCCCTGTACTACCCAGCTCAGGGACTTCCACTTCAGGGAGAGGTTTTTGGGATGGCAGAAGCCCCTAAGGCTTCACTCATCCTTTGGTCCTGGCTTGCAGAGAAGCAGGGGCCAAGGCTCAGTGTCTCACCCAGCTCAGCAGGTGGGTTGTCCCAGTCCTACCTCATGGTGAGCAACACTAAGAGGGCACTTCCTAGGAGGGTCTTAGCATCCCACAGGAGAACATCCTGCTACCAGCTACCAGGTACCCAGGAAAATCCCTCCATGGAGTGGACTGATGTGAGCCAGGAGTGCCTGTGCAGTAAAGCTCCTGATGTCAAACAGGATTAGCTGCCTGCCTTTCTCTGCCCAGTTTCATTCATTCACAGGCAAGCTGGCCTTTCAGTGGACGCAGCTTCATTTCCAGTGCAAGTGGAATTCCTCCAGTCCTGGTGCCTGGACAAAAGAGCACCTTCCTCCATAGGCAGTTTTCCTCATCTTATATCACTCTTTCCAAATTTGGCCTGTCCCCATAGATCCCTCATCACCTCCACCTTATAAAGAGGGCACATTGCATGTGCAGAATTCAAGATAAGAATGCATCCTGCTGGCAAAATCCAGCTGGTTCCTGCTGTGTCCTCCTGGGCTGCAAGGCTGGGCATCTCTAGACATGGCATTTGCAAGCAGGATCCATCTACCAGCCCCAGTTGGGGTGCCAGTCATCACCTCAGCCTGATGTTGGCAGTGGGATGAGCATTTTCTCAGGCACAGAAATGGCCTCTGAGCAGATTTGGGAATGGTGCTGGGGCTCAGACCCTGCCGTGCTGTGGAGAATAGTTTGCAAACTGCCCACCAAACAATCCCCACCCATATGAAGCAGCCTGAAAACAGGACGTTGTGGTAATTCTTGAAACCATTATGCTTTTACACTGAGCTTGTGCTATGGGAAATGCAGCCCATGGGATGGGAGGTTTATACTAATATGTTTTTCCATGAAGTGGGGGTGTCAGCACTGCTGTGGATGCTGGGATGAGCAGGGATTCGCTGTGCCTGATCCTCTCTCTTCCTACCACCTCCATGTAGTGAGGAGGGGATTGCTGGCCCAGGAGTGGGATGCTCTAGGGGACACCGATTTTGTCTCCATTTCAGGAGGAGGACTATCAGTGTCTCCAAAATTACCAAGGTGGCCCAAGGTTTCCTGTGCACATTCACAAAGGCAAAGGGCACATCGCTGCCTCAAGATTTCCACAGTAGTGGGACATGCAATAAACTGAATATAACAAGGAACTCCTGCACTGCTGCAGAAGACCAAGGCTGCCAAGGTGGAGCTGCTTCCTCTGGGCATTACATGGGGTGTCTGCAGGGCTGGGAAAAATGGGTGTCCCAGCTGCTCTGATGACAAGCCAGCAAGGAAATTAATTCATGTTTCTTTGTGGTCCCTCTCTGTGGGCCTGAGAGATTGGCTTGTGTTTCTCAGACAGATAATTAATACCCCTTGTCTGTGTGTCCTGCAGATGGTGGGTCTGTCCCTTGCTCACTGCAAGGTCTGGCCAAGGCTGGTAATGATGTTTTGCTGTGTCTGGGTTCCTGGGATAACAAGTCTTTAAGGTGATGATAAACTGCTGTTACCCAGCTGAGCTGACACCCTGGCACGTTTGGGAACCCAGAAAGGTGTGAGATAGGAAGGACAGCAATAAAAACTAAGTGACAAGGAAGACAACTCTGTCACCTAGGTATTGCTGGAGGAGGCACTGGCAAACATCCAGGACAAAATGGGGATTGCTTTGGTTGTGTGCAGACCAGGCTACTGAATTCACCCTCCTGGTCGTCTCAGAGCTTCCACCCAGACAGTGCTCCAAGATCTCTAGCAGCTGGGAGGTTTAACAGCAAAACGTTTGTTTGCACATCCATCATTATGCTCCCACCAGGGTGATTTCAACCTCAGCTAAATCAATAATTAACTGCTTGCACCTCTGCAGCCCCTCAAGGACCTCACGGACAGCACTGGCTGAAACCATGAGACACACCCACGTTGGGTGGGTCATTGCTGCTCATACCAGGTTTGGAGCCAGACGGAGAGGTCGCGGTGAGACCAGGGGCAGGAGGTTCAAGTGACCACTTGTCTGGTCAGCTCTGGGTGTTAGGAGACATGAGAGGTATCCACAGCTACTCTTGGCTCTGGTCATCAGCTGCCCCAATTACCCAAACCTATGAATGTAAAATTGATTGTGTTTCTTGTCCTGAGAGTTTGCCTAGTCTCTGCTTTAGAAAAACCAGTTTTCTGACCTTATTTTCCCCTTTATGCCCAAATCCTTCTGAGAGGAATAAGCACTCTGTGTCTGCCTGATGGCTGCAGAATCTTTGTTGAGTTGTTCTTGCCAAACTGGAAGAATTCTGTGTCCCTGGAATTGTTCACAGCAGATTGGATGGGGCTTGCAGCAACCTGGTGTAGTGGAAGGTTTCCCTGTCCACGACAGGGGGTTGTAAAGAGATCAGTTAGAAGGCCTCTTCCAACCCAAACATCCTGTGATTCTATGAATTGGTCAGTGACATCTAATGCAAGCTACATTTCATCCAGCGGTCAGATGATGTGTGGTAGGTGTCTGTGGGGCAGTGGTCACTGTCCTAGTAGCCTGGACCTTCACCATGTGGTGCATTTCAGAGCCCTCTGTGATTAAAACCATTCACAGAGCTGTGGCCATCTTGAAGTCCAGTCCACACTGAAGGTCACTGGTAGGATTTCCTGCTTTTCCCAAAATGGCCAAAACATCCCAAGAAGATGTTGAAATGGTGCATGTTCAAATGGTGCAGATCCAGCCTGGAGGAAGCAACATGATGAAAGCCTGTGGGAGTGAAATGCCTCATGGCTGGGTGAAGCCAGGACCTCTGTGAGTCTGGGTGTCATCTGTAATTTAAAAGCTTTATCTGCTTTAAATGTCAATAGCTCCTTTGTTGGAGCCATAATAATTGCCATGATTCGCATGTCTCAGTCACACACCCCAGAGCACTTTGCAGAGGAAGATGAGCAAATCATTCCCGTTTGTTGCTGGATGGGAAATCAGGGTACAGAGGTGATTGTAGCCCACACAGAGCTGGAAATAAACCTCAGTCTCCTGTGCTGCTGTTCTCCAGGTTCTGCATGGAAGCTGTAAGCTCAAAGCAGGTTTTCTGTTGTCACCTTACTTTGTCTGCTCTGTCTTGTCTCCGTGCTGGCATTAGCGTGGGCAGAGGTGGTGTGAGGGGATCTGTGAGGTTCTGTCCTTGGGTGCAGGCAGAGAGGCCAGGAGTGGGTGGCTGGAGGAAGAGCAGAGCCCGTGGAAGAGCTGATGGTGCCGTTTCATGTCCCACCACCTCCAGCAGAGGAGTTTTTGTAGTGGTGTCCGTGAAGTGAGACTTTCCCAGTGAAGCTGTGGGTGGTACAGAGGAGCTCAGTGAGACCCCACAAATCCATGGGCAGAGGTGTTTGGTCACTCCCTGGTGCTGTCACAGGGTTCTCTGGCACCTCCTGAGTTCCTTCCAAATGCCAATGCTCCAAACCACTCATCTCACTGGTTTATACTCCTCAGAAAGCAAAGCTACACACCAGAACCTCCTCCAAGCCAGGACCTAAATACACATAGTATTTAAATCCTAAGCAGGGAATAATGCCGTGATGTTAATTGTGCAAAATGTAACTTATGCAGCTCTTTCTAGGAAGGTCTGGGAAGGGAGCAGGCAGAGGCTGTGCTTCTCCAGGACAGCAATAAAGGCCAGAGGCTGTCCAACCTCTACCCACCAGTTCCTCCTGCAACCTGTTGGATTTGTCTTGACCCTTTCCAAAGAGCCATTTAGGGCTCCAGTGTTTCACAGAACATTGACAGTAAGATAACTATTTAGCACAGCCCATCGCAGCTTTTTATAAAGCTCTTAGCACAGATACCTAAGCATCTTGTATTTCTTTTTGTGCAGTATTTCTGATTCAGTATTTCCTGCCTCCTTGACAATGACTGAATAAACACCAGAGCTGCCAGAGGAAGAACCCTGTGTTTACAGAGCAACAAGCCCAAATGTGCCTTTTTTTTTTTCCCATCAGAAGGTGGCGATGCTTAAATTAACCCTCGTTTTATCCCTCACTAAACTTTTGCCCTCAAAGTTGCTGCTATCAGAGTCAGCCATAGGTTGGTGGGCCCAGATCTGGGGAAAAGTTATTTGGAACGTGTCTTAAAAAAAGTGCGGCGAACTCCCAAGGGAGGAATTTTTGGCTGCAGCTGTCTGAGCTGCAGTGAGGGCTTAGATCCCATGGCAAAATGCTGCTTCTCATCCCACCTGACTCTGCTGTCCACCAAAAATGTTGGAGGGTGGATTTGCCTCCTTTCCTGTAGAGTGACCATTGGTCTTGGCTCTTCTAGCTTGATCCTAGTCTTGGAAAGGTCTCCTGTCCACTGTCATAGGCCAGTGTTGTATGAACTGCATCTACACTGGCATGAGGAGTGGGCTTTCATTTGTCTACAAGAGTGGACACCCCCAGGAAAAAGGCATTTTGAATTTCCATTGCTGGCAGGAGCCTCAGCCAAGCTTACAAAGGATTCAACAGGGGATGTCAGAGGTTTTGCTGAGCCCTGGGCCATCTCTGTGATGTGTGTGAACACAGGCCACCCCAACCTACCTATGGTGAGGCCCAGCATGATGAAGGTGCTTAGCCTTCAGATATATGCCCCAAACTTTTCCTCTGTGAGAGCTCTTTAGATGTCCCCTTGGCATCCCCCCACTTGACACATGGTTTCCCAATGAATTCTTCTCCCAAACCAGGCAGAGAAGGAAGGCCAACCCTACCTGGTATAAATACATTTTATTTTAAACTATAGGCACTAAAGGAAGGTCATCCAGTAAACACACCCAGATTATCTACAGGCCAGAGCACCCCCAAATTAGTAATACAATTCGTGTTTAAAAATACAGCCAAACTGATGAAAGATAATTTGCTTTCTGCCCTGACATCACTCCATAAGCATGGGGCAAGACAATCCACAGGTTATTTTTGTATAACTCCGTGAGACATTTCCAGAGCAAATAAAGTTCAGTGGGCAGGGCAGTGACCCGGCTGTCTGGTTCCAGAGCTTTTCAGCCCCCTCAAGGCTCATAATCAGTGTGTGGAGGTCTGTGGGTCAGGGCACGGCTCCATCGGATGTGCCCCAGGCACACAGGACGTGGGGTTTGTTCTCTGCTGGCCAGTTCCTCACCTCTCCCACGTGCTGGCTCTGGCTCATCCGTTTGGGTTACACAGCCTTTGGAGCTGCTCTCAGTGTTCTCAAAGGGTCACAGGGCCTGCTGTGGGCATGGCTGACCTGCAGCAGGTGAGTCACACATGTAACTCCATTAATCAAACAGCCCAGCTGAGCTTCAGTGACAGCAGTGGTCTCCTCAAACACCCCAAGGCAGATGGGACACCTCTGCATGGATGGCACTCAGTGCACACCATGGTACAGGTCAAACCTGCTGTCTGAAGGCCAGATTTAAGGGCAGAGCTCCCTGGACCACCTTCCTGGTGCATGCTGAGACACTGGAGTAGTGCCACCCTGAGGCATGGGTTTCTCAGGATGCTTCAGGATACCCCTGGCACTGCAAGAGGCTCCTGCCAAGCCCAACTCTGGCCTGTAGGCAAGTGTGGTCCAGAAAAATTCCCCCCACTGGCAAGATGCTCTTCCTACTTTGTCAGAGGAATCAGTATCACTCGCCTCCTTTTGCAGAATATGTGCAAATCACCTCCCAACCTGAGTCCGCAAATGGAGCAAAATTATTCGCACTGCAGCATCACATTCTGGGTGGAAATGCTCACAGTGCCTTCTGCATCCATTCCACATTCCATCCCCCTCTCCCGTCCTTCATGGGGGTCCCTCGAAGTCTGCACAAGCTTTTCTTTGACTGGAGGAGGGGGGACCACAGACCCCTTTCTTTTACAAGGATCTTGTTCAGCTGCAGAGATGGGGCAGTGTTCACTGATGTCCCTGCATCACCCACCAGGTGCCACAGGATGAAAAAAGGAGGGTGATGTGTGGTGGAGTCCTTTCCTGCCCAGCTCCTGTCCCAGGCCTGATGAGTTTGGTTTGGTTTGGCTTGCTGGTTGGTTTGTGGAATTTTCAGGGGGTTGGTGGGTTTGATTGTTTGGGGTTTTTGACAGAAAATACCTTTTTTAAAAGAAAATGTTGTATAGTCAGTTTTCTTTCTTGCAAGGGTGCAGATCAGGGCATGTCTGAAGCAGGAGCGGGAAGGAGCAGAGATTCCTGCAGTGGTTTTTATTCTTTCCCACTAATCTGGGACTGCAGAGCCCATGCAGTTATCCCAAGCTGCTAGGAATTTCACAGCATGCCCCAGGGATCCCGTAATACAGCACAGCTCCCCAGGTACATGAGTGTGGAGCTTCCAGGCCCAGGGAGGACAGGAGGTGCTGGAGGGCATCCAGGCTTGGAGAGGCAGGATGGGTTGGGGGCTGGAGCTGCCTGGGATGCTGCACAAGATGCAGGAGACAGTGCCAGGAGATGGAGAGGAATCAAGGAAAAGCTCCAGGGTTCAAGGGTAACTTTCTGTGCACTATATGGGTAGATGGGGTAGATGAGGGGAATAGGATGCTCTTGCCTGTGTTTTTAATTTCTCATTAATCAGGATATCATGTCTCTTTGACTTTTTTTTTTTTTTTGGTCATTAAAATTCAAGTGAAAACTCCAGAACAAGTAATTGGGTAGCCTTGGGGTGATAACTTGAGCTGGCAAATAACTCCTCCATCACTGCCCAGGGACGGGCTGGTTAATGAAAGGATGAACTCTGCAAACTCCCCCAGAGAGTCTGGGGAGACCCAACAGGATTTGGCTGTACGGTGACTTCGAAGTCACAGACACAGTTGGGCAACTGACTTACGGAAATGGGTGTAGAGAGGAATTAGTCATCACTGTTTGGTTAATAAGTGCCTCAGCTATTTTACAAGTCTTTTTTCCTGCATATGCAAATATATTTTTTATTTTTCCTTTTGTAATGAAACATATAAATAGCTCCTGCCTTGGATCTTCTGTGCATACAGTTGTGTCATGAAAATAATCACCGTGCTTTTGCCTGGCTTTCTTTAGCAGCTGCTTCACTTAGCTTTGTTCTAAAAGGAAGATCTCCTGTGTGTTGTCCAGGGCAAGAGAGCAAACTTTGGTGTGGTGGCTTTTATATCTCCCCAGCTCTGCAGAGAGCAGCTGCACATATTTGCAGCAGCAAAGCCCTTTGTCTCAGGCAGTAAGAATAAACTGAGATGAAAAAGATAGAAGGTAATTTATTTAGTTGCTGGATTTCAAAGGTTGTGCAACCTGCCTTGGGAGGACACGGTGTGGAGAGCAAACTTGTCCTCTTCCTCAGTATTCCCCTGCTTAGTGTCTACTAAATTTTAGTACCAAGGAAAGGTCACTATGGAGACAGACAAGCAAAGTCGTGTGGGATGTCATGCAAGAACCTCTGCAGCATCTCTTAGAGCCTTCTTGACTCTGAGCATGATGCACTCCCTTGTGCCATCCTCCAGAAGGGTTTTTATTTGCTTTTCTGTGTTGCCTTGTGCTCTTTGCCATGTGTTTCCATCACACACATCCCTTTTCATACCCTGCCTTTGGACAAACCCCTTCCTTCTCCCCAGCTGGAGGTCTGATGGAGAGGCAGCTATCTCCCTGTGTGCTTCTTCCTGACGCTGATCCATAACTCACGTCACTGGGATAATCCTTAGTCATAGCAACCATCAGCTCAGGCACAGGGTGACCTTTTAATGCCAAGCCCAGGCTGCCCTGATCTTCTGGTCGGGCAGGGAGCCAGTCTCTGCCATTACTTTGTGAGACACCAGAGAGCAGCCAGACCATTAGGATGCTCCTGGCCAGACACTGGGTCTGCTGAAGGTACTGGAATGAGCGGGCTGGGTAGGTCAACCTGGGCCACCAAGCCCAGCATGGCCAACCAGCATTTCCCTTGCATTTTATTTAACCACTCTGTTGCTGCTTTTATTCAGTCCTGGTGGTGATGGCGTCTTCCTTCCTCACCAAAAAATCAAGCCATCCAAACCCAACACAGTGGTGGATATGGAAAAGTGACCCCATGTCTGTTGCGGGGGGACAGTAGGGTGCAGAGGACAGACACCATCTCTGGTGCAAGCTGTGGCAGTTATTGCAGGACTTGGTGATATTTCTGCAGTACCTGCTTTCTGGTGGCTTTGCTCTTTTGAAATTGCAGCTGCATTGAGTAATCTCCCCACTGTTACTAAAGAGTCAGTCTGTCTGTCTGTCCTCCCCCCACCCTGAGTTTCAGTTTCCCCCTAATTCCCTCTCTAGACAGCCGTTGCCTCTGCTGTGGCGGTGTCGCTGATGCAGCCTCTTGTCTCTGTGCCTCTTGCAGAAGGATTTCTCCATGCGGGAGGAGCTGCAGCAGCGGGACGTGGAGCGCTGGCTGGGATTCATCACCTTCCTCTGCGAGGTCTTCGGCACCATGAGGAGCAGCACCGGGGAGCCCTTCCGAGTCCTCGTCTGCCCCATCTATACCTGCCTCAGGGAGGTAAACGCCTTCGCACCTTGTCCTTCCCCACCAGTGGGACAGGCTGTTGCAATGCTGTGTGGAGATGCCCATGGTCCATGGAAAGGTTGTGGCTGCCCCATTCCTGGAAGCACCCAAGGCCAGGCTGGACAGGGTTTGGAGCACCCTGGGGGAGTGGAAGGTGTACCTGCCCTTGGCAGAGTGTCAGAACTAGACAGAGGATCTTTAAGGCCCCTGCACCCCAGACCATTCTGGGATTCCGTTTTTGGTTTATAATTCCTAGAGGTTTGCTCTGCCAATGCTTCGCACTTCAAAAGTACCTACATCTGCAGGCATGCTTGGCTCTTACTGCATATTGTCTTTCTGCTCATTAAACCACAATAATTAAAGCATGCACTCCCTTTGTCCAGGGGTTAGAAAGGACCAACAGTTGGCATGGCAAAGCAAGCACTGGAGTTTGCAAATCCCAATGTTGTGAAAGTCCCCACCTAGCTGCTTAAACAGCTTCTTAAAGCTGGTGAAGTCACCTGAATAGATGAGAAGACTAAGGGGAGGAAGGAGGGAGAGAAAAGAAGTCCCTAATGTCCTTAGACCCAACCCAGTGCAGTAGAAACCCAGCCCTGTCACCAGGATTGGGGATTTTTGAGAACCTGATCTCCTGATGAGCTCATTGCCCAGCTCCCCATGGCTCAGAGTGGTGGCAGAAATCTCAGTGAGTATATACAGAAAAGACAGCTCAAGTGTTGGTGTTCCATAGAGGAGGAGAGGGCTTCCCTTCATCCTGTTTTGGAGATGGTTTTGTCTTCTGCTGGTACCTGTAGAAGACTTTCTCAGAAAAACCTGCCTCGTTGCCCTGGGTTGGAGCTGTGAATCTCAAATTGTCAGTAATGCTTCTGTCAGGCCATAAATAACTCTCTGTAAAATAAGTTCTCCGCTAGACCTCAGGCAAGGGGAGGATAAAGAAAGTGCTGGTGATGACTTTTTTTATATGCATGGTAAGTTTCCTCTGAGTGCAAACACACCATAAACATTTTGTCTGGTTGGTAGTACTGTGGGCAGAGCTCACAGATGGTGACTGGAGCAGTGAGGAGTGCAGGCCTCATGATGCGGCAGACATATCCAGAGGACGAGATGGGAGAGGGATGCTAAAAATAGCCGAAATTCCCCAAAATCTCTGCCCACGGAGGTATGTGTCACCTTCTGGAGAAGATCTTGATGTCTAGCAAAGCCCCCGTGCCCATCCGCTTCCCATCGTAATCGTGATACAACACAGCCCTGATTCAGCCAGAGTTTTTCCCTGCCCACTCCTGTCTGCCCTCACCATGCTGTCTCTGTCCCTCTTGTCACCTCTCTGCTCTGTGGGGACATGGTGGTGAGCTAGAGGTGTGTGGAAGGACGTGAATTCCATATATCAAGGATATTTTTTGCTACAGGGCAGCTCCATAAAAAGATTTACTAATTATATCAAGATGTCATGCGTAAATTTGCTCTTAAAAATACATCTCTGTTCCTTAGCAGGACAGGTCTGTCCCTATGGTGTTGTTTGTAACAGATGACTTTACTGTATGATCTCTAATAGCAAGATGATCTTTAGGTCCCTTCCAGCCCAAGCCAGTCTGTGATTCTAAGAAGACTCTTAGCTTAGCTGACATGAGTGAGCCTGACTTTTCTGGCTCCCCAGCCCCAAAATGGTTGGTCTGTGACTGCTCTCTCCGTAGTGCTCTGACCTTGATTCATGCCATCCCCCTTCCATGGCTCTGGAATGGGTTATCATTCTGCCACCTTTTTTTGCCATTGCTAGCTAATCCTGCTGCACAGGGCCAGCCCAGGGGAAAGGACTACCTATTTATCAGCAGTGCTAGGCTCTGAGATGGCTGCCAGGGCCAAAGGCAGACTGCAGATACAGCTGAGGAGGTGGTAGTGTGCTCCTTCAGCTGCACCCAGGAGAGGACAGGGGCATCTGCACAGGCTGGCCCTGCTGGGTGATCTGTGAGAGTGTGGAAAGTCCCTAACTGTGCGGAGTGCTCATCCCTTGGTGTTCCCCATGAACCACATGGGCTGGTGTCCCAGCAGAGGAGGGGGTGTCTCCATGGCCTTTAAAGTTTGGGACTCCCACATGCCTCAGGACAGGTTCACAAGGTGTAGCAACCATGAGTTTTTTCCCCTTCTGCTGATCAGAACATAAATCCCCAAGTAGAGTCTCAGCTCCTCACCCCTAACTCCTTTCGTGTTGGGTATTCCCCAGCAATCTCCTGTGCTGCCCACAGACCTGCATAGCTCCCTCTGCCTCCATCCACCCATCCTTTGACCATAAATCATTAGCAGAGGCAAGATAACATCTTTCCCTCTGCCTGTCCTTTCAGCTCCTCTTGCTTTTTAGTTTCTCCTTTTTTTTTCTTTTTCCCTTTTCCTTTATAGCTCTGGCAGACTCAGCCAAAGGTCAGCGATGAGTGAGCAAGAGGAAGGGGGAAATTGCCTGATGACTGAGGCAGGAATGTCTCTTCCCTTCCCCCTGCAAAGCTTCCTCTCTGCAGCTNCCTTCCCCCCCGCCGCCCCCCCCCCCCCCCCCCCCCCCCCCAAATAAAAGCTTATTCACACCATCATTAGCTGGGTGGGAGGGAGCGAGGGTGGCCATGAGGACATCAGTGCTGGGTGGGGAGGAGCTGGGGACGTGGCTGGGGCACTGGGTGACAATGCCACCGCTATTTATCGATCAGTGTGGATGGGTTGGTTTTGTGGGCTGGGGAAAAAAAAAATAAAAGACAAGTTCATTTCAGGCGAGGCTGGAGTGACAAATGCTGGGGTTTGCTGGCTGATCGACCCAGCGCCCGTCGCTGTCCTGCGTGTCAGACACGGCAGTGGGTGTTTAACCATGGCAAGGGAAATTTGGGTCAGAGCTCCCAGCTCACCCAGGCAGTGTTTTGGGAGCCAAAGGAGTGGCTGTGTCCCTTGGCACAAACACAGTCCACATCACATCCCCGTCCCGGGGGGCTCTGCTGCATCCTCCTCCATCACTTGAGCTTGAGATGGGGGGAGAAGGAAGGGTCTGCCATCACATCCAACACTGTGACGGCATCATCCAGGAGCAGAATCCCAAATGAAAAAGTTTAATTTCCAGGACTGTTCTGAGGGTTTTGGGGTGAGGTTTGTGCAGGCTGAGTGTGTCCTCACAGCGAGGCCTGGTGAGGTCAGCATTGGAATTTTAGACAAAGAGAAGGTTTGCCAAGGGAAGTAAAAGGTGGGTCCAGCTCTCACTCTGGTGGGTCCAGAAATGGTTTAATGGGGCACAGTGCGTTTGGATGGTGGTTTGGACCAAAACATGTTTTTCTGCTTGGAACAGTGCATATTTTACGTTGGAGAAGGGCAATGGATACCCAAGGTCAGCCCAAAGATCAGACCTGGAGAGAATGGGAAAAGAGGAGAGCCCTTTGCAGATGAAAACAAGAGGACTATTGCAGCCCTCAAATCTGGGAGGCCTGGGAAAATAATAACAAAGCAGAGATGTTAAATAGAAATAAAAGCGCTTTCCTCCTATTCTTCCCTCAGAGCTTCGGGGAATCGAGGGCGAGCTGGAAAAGGGCATTGTTCCTGGGATAAAGGCTTTCCCCAGGGATGGTTATATTGCAGCCAGGACACTGTGGGTTTCACCCTTGCCTGCTTCCAGACCTGGCTATTCTCACTTGGGACCAGTGGTGGCATCTTGCAGGACCATGTTCTCGCAGGAGCCTTTTATCTGGTGAAAAAACTTTTAGCAGTATGAAGAAGTTGTCCTGTCTCCTGTGCACGATGGTCTAAAGCAAGAGTGATGTCCCACTCTCTCCTTCCAGCTCTATAGCCCTCTTGACTCTGGCCTCTCTTTATTCCAAAAAACCACTTTTTGTGCCTGAACGTCTCCTTCCAGGGTGGTGAGAAGTGAACATGCTGACATCTTTCCTGCTCCAAAGCCTCTGCCCCATATCCAAACACCAAGGACCATGCTGAGCCATGGTCCAACAATGCTTCATGTTGCATGTCCCCCAAAACCAACTAAAACCAGGAGAATAACCAAGGGACTTTGGTTCTTGCAGCCTGGCCATGTTTATTCTTTTCTGTGGCCTTTGGCAGAGTCAGCAAAATGGAGAAAATGGATGGTTAAGGCTTGGGAGCAGCAAATGTCAGTGGAACCATCAGAGCCCTGTGTGCTGTGCAAGAAGTGCCCCGTGGCTACTGAAGATGTGGAGATAATAAATAATATTATTTGCCATCTATTGTTCACTGATTGTCACCACTTTTGCCTTCTCTAGCTCTTCCCTAAGCACAGTTGGAGCTGGCTGTCCCTCGTCCAGCTCTGTGCTCCCATGTCTGTGTGTGAGTCAGCAGGGTGGCCACAGGCCACCCCAGCTCAGTGCCCTCCCAGTTTCATCCCCTGGTGCTGCTGGGGAAGGGGAACCTTAGGACTGGATGCTGAGGGGCCCAGCCCAGTTCTAGGTGACATTTGAGGTCTGCTGGGAAGGAGGGATCACAGCCAGTGTGGCTCTTGATGAGTGCCTCCTCTGGTCTGTCTCATCCTCAGAGGATGTTGTTGGGACACCAACCCAGGAGGTGCCCCTGGGGCTGGGAGCTACCACCACCCTGCCAGCCCCCTGCCAGGGGCAGCCACTTCCAGCCCAGGTGGTTGGTGCTAAGTGCTGCTTTGGATGCATTTGTTTGTTCCTGCAATGCCATTTAGCAGCCAGGTAACCTGAGCAGTTGCGTATGGCAACAGAGCAGGGAGGTGTAAAACCTGGCTCGAGGGACTCAGGTTCAAGGTGATTCCATGTGGCAGTAATGCCACTGTGGTCCTCACCAGCTGGTGTCCCGCATGGGCAGGCAACACAGGGAGGGCTCTGCCCTCTGTCACACCCCATAATAACTATCCCACCCCTCACCCATGTCACTGTGCTCTTCTCCTGCAGAGGGCTGATCTTTTGTTGAAAGTTTTAAGCTTTCTCTTGACATTTTGCTTCACCTCACTGAGATCCCTCTCATTGGCAGCTCCTTGAATGCATTTCAGTACATCCCAAACTTGCTGTCAACTTCCAAACTGCACGAGATTGTGCTCCTCACCTCTCCAGGTCACGGGTAAGGATGCTAAATAGGGCAGGTCCTGGGATAACAACTTGGTTGTTGTTCATCATCCCTGGCCTTCAGGCAGAGTTGGGTTGGAATCCAATGGCTACAACCCTCTGAGCCCAACCATCCAACCTGGTTTTTTACCCATCTGGTTGTCCTGGCTTGAATACAAAGGGACTGGGTATCAGGGGTAACAGGGAGCTGCCTTGGCACCATCCCTCTCTGAGCCTCGGACAGGGCTGTTGGGGCAGGTTCAGAGCAAATCCCAGGAAGCTGCTCGTCACAGAAAGACTAATTAAACTGCCAAACTCCTTTGTGCAGGAGGCTGCAGGACCAATTCATGGAGATCCCTCCAGATTGAGGGGGTTATTGCTTCTGAGGCTGGGTGTGTACCCCAGGGGTATCCCCTTAAGAGGGATGCGGTCATTGGCCTGACCCAAGACAGATGATTTTAGGGTCTTAATTCCAACCCTGGGGACCAAGGGCAGCTCCCAGGCACTGTGAATCAGCAGGGATCAGATCCAGCAGGCTGGCAGCAGGCAGGACAGTTGCTTCTCTGCAGGAGTTGTCTCCTACCTCCAATCTGGTTGGCAGAGACAGTCCCATTTCAGCATAGTTTAAAATCTTGGCACGCTCCCATCGCTTCCCTGCCTTGGTACACGCCGCTAACTGAAAGCCTCGGGGTGGTGGTGCAGGGAGGATAAATACTCCCTGTCTAATTGCCTTCCCCCCACGTCTGAGTCTGCGGTGCAGCGAGTAGACGGGTATCCACTCCCCTCCCTTCTCTTAGTGCCTGTTATCTCCTGGGGCCATGCTGCGTAATTTAGCAAAATATTCTAACACAGTAATTAACGTCTGAACTTCAAGAGGGCACTGCCTTTTCACTGTCTCCTTCAGAGGAAGAAAAAGGAAAACCTTCCTGGCTGCAGTTGGATGAGCAAGGAGGGTGGTGCTCTTTGGAAAAGAAAATTGTATCTTTTAACGTGGGTTGTGTTGGGTTTTGTTAATCACTCTCACTTTTTAAAAAGCATCAGCCTTTTGAGTCAAAAAAGGGTCTTTGACAGTATAATGAGATGCTAGGATTTTTAATATTATTCTCCAAGTCAGAATTTTTGCTTTATCGAATGAGCAAAGGCACCAAGGGGGTTGGATCTTGACCCCACACCACACTTCCACTCAGGAAGCTCCGTAAGGCCAGATATGAACACAGAAAATATGTCCTTTCTGAAGAAGGGAACTTACATCCTCACAGTCCCCTTCTGGTACTCCTATCTGGTTCTGCAAAAAATCAAAGACTTGGTCTCCAGTCCAGTGGGACTGGGACAAACTGGGAAGTGTTTTGCCTGGGAAAGGATGGAGGAGAAATGAGGGCTGTGGGCATGGGAGGGAAGGGATTTCAGAGAAGGAGTGAAAAAGAGAGGCTGGGGGTCAGGGACACCGGGAGGAAGGAGAAATTAGGAGAAAAAGTGGGGAATTTTCTTGAGAGTCCAGGAGATACGGATTGAAGACATGGAAGATCTGGGAGGAAGGCCTGGGATTTGGAGCAAATGGGGCATATGGGTATAAAGGGGATAAGGACCTCCAGAGCCGTGACAGGAGGCAGAGTGCAGGAGGAGACTGCAAAGGGCAAGGGTGGATACCTGTCTGTAGGACCACACAGGGCAAGGGTGGATGTCCCTGTAACCTCTGTGCCTGCCATACATAAAAAATAACTAACCATGCAGAAAGATCCCATGCCCCCAGACCCCCTTAGCAGTGCTGGCAGAAGCACTCCCATGAATGCAGCTTCTTTGGGAAACAACTAATTTCCCTTAATCCTGGCCATTTTGATCAAAGGGCATAGTTAAGGTGGAGGAGGTCAGGTACTATTTGTGAGCAGATGAGGACAGGCCAAACCAAGGAGGGCTGCCCAGTGCCTGCAAGCTCATCATCTGCCCTGTTGAGTATTTTATGTGCAGGAAAATCTTCTTGAAAAGCCACAGGACTCGTTTTGTCCCAGCACTAAAACCGTGATGTTGTATCTTAAATAGGGGAGGGAAAATGCCACCCTCATTTCTCTGGGACCCGTGGAGAAGGCAGAGGAAGCAATTTGTGCAGATAAAGAAGTGCAGTCAGATACCATCTCACAGGATGGTCCCTCCTCCTCGCGTGGCTTTGTTTTTCTCCCTCGCCCTCCGTACCAGGCATTGTTAGTTCCCAAAAACCCTTTCAATGGGATGTAAACACAACTATTTGTGTCTGCCGCTGCGCTCTCCCTGCCTCTGCAGAGCCAGGAAAGCACAGAGCCTCCGGCCAGCCAGGGTGGAGCCCGCTGCAATCAAGCACCATGGTCTCGCCACTGTTTCTTTCCATGTTTTGTGTTTCCCCGGGACCCTTGGGATGAGATCACATCCTCCTCTCCCAGGGTTATTATGTCTTCGGACGGGCAGGATGAAGCCAGTCGTCTGGGTGGCTTGAACTCCCTGTGCACCCAGACCGGGTGGCTCTGGTCGTCTGTCCTGCTCACCTTCGGGTCCTGGAGGTCCACCTCCAGCCAGGGGATGTGTAACCATCAGGCTACTGTTGGATTGCAGCCTCTGGGTTGATGAGTGACCAGATTTTCTTCATCATTGTCTCCAGTAATTGCCTCTTAATGGTTTCCATCTTCGCAGGAATTTCTTCTGCTGTTCCAGATCCGGGGAGAGAGAGTGTAGTGTTTCATGGTTTCCCTTGTCTACAGTGGAAAGGAGCAGGAGGAGTTTCCCACGACTGGGTACAGGATTTTGTTCCTCTGGCCTTAATTCAATTTGCTGTTAAGTATCTCTGAGTTCCTCAGGAGCCTGACAAGGAGGATAACCAACATTTTGGTTTACTCAATGCAGTAAACAAACTAATCTCTTCTTACCATCCTCCCAGGGAGTCCTGGTTGTGTAATAGGAGAACAGAAGTATCCTCCTGAGCTGAGAGGAGCAGATCAATGTAAAAGGAGTTGGTGCCACCAAAACTCGTTGAGGTTGTCCAAAGTATATTAGAGAAAGTGTCTGCTATGGACATGGCTCTGATGCAGCCATGTAGGGACAAGCAGTTCAGCACAGAGCTCCTTGCCCCCTGTGCCACTTTGTCTGGGCAGCTGCGTGTGGGATCAGCAGTGGCCTGTGCTGGTGGCCTTTTCCTAATAGAGCAGCAGGAGCTGCTGTCAAACATTCTTACCCAGGCTGAGACCACAACATCCCTGTCAGGCAACTGGGAAGAGAGTTCCCTCCATGAGACACACAATCTGGGGGCACCTTGTGCATCTTCTGTAGCCTTGAAGACTTCCCAGATCCCCAGAGAGGTGTGAGCAGAAGGGAATGGGGAGAGAAGCACCATTGCTAGTGGAAACAGCTGGACACAGACTACCTCTCCCAGCTCAGCTGTGTTTTTAAAGACCAACAAATCACATTTTGGAGCATGGCAGAGCCTTGTGCAGAGATCGGCACAGGCAGCTCCATAGGGGAAGGGTTTTCCCTAAACTTCGTGTTTGGACAACCTCAGTATCAAATGGGCAAGCAGAAAATATTTCACTTACGCCTGTGAGCTTCTAAAAGTCTGTTTCCATGCGCTCATTTGTTTCTTCTCCAGTGAAAGTCAGTCTCATCTGACTTCCCTCTCTCCCAGAGAGGGACTCGGTGCCCCTTTAGAGAGGGTAGTACTGGCACAGCTTGTTGGTGGGCACAGGATGAGCTCAGCTGACCTTCTGATATCCTGGGTCAAGGAGCTGATACATCTGATGGTAGCATATTTTAGAAATCCTGAAACTGGCCCCATGGTGGAGCATTTTGCAATCACTCATCCCCACAGCCTTGTTTGTACTTTGCATTTTCCCAAGTCCTGGCTGTTTTCAGCACTGTATGCCGTGTGACAAGAGGAAGAGTGGAGCTGTACCATTGCCTGTGTCTCAGAGAAGTGCGTGACTCTCCCCATGCAGAGCCATCCAGTCCCATGGATCTTATCTCAGGCATCTTCCCTAAAGACTTGTGACAGTAGGTCAATAAGGGGCTGCCGGAAAGGCAGAAAATTGCTATTGATATCTGTCTGTAGAGAGCCTGTGAAGCAGAACTGGCCTGTGCTCCCAGGAGGACCCCCCTAGCAGACTGTGGGGGTTCCAGGAGGTTTTGGGAGCAGGAGTTCCCCACCTGTGGTCCATTAGAGCACTAAGACTGCAGAGCTGTGTTAGCATATAAACTGCACTGTCAGATGTAGGGGATGATCACAGAACCATAGAATGCTTTGGGGTGGAAGGAGCCTTTAAAGCTCATCCCATTCCACCCTCTGCCATGGCAGGGACACCTTCCACTATCCCAGGTTGCTCCAAGCTCCATCCAACCTGGCCCGGGAGACTTCCAGGAATGAGGCAGCCACAGCTGCTCTGGGAAACCTGTGCCAGGGTCTGACCATCCTCATTGTAAACAAGTTCTTCCATCTATTTAGTCTGAATCTCCCCTTTTTTACATAAAAACTATCATCCCTTATCCTGTTCCTACAGTCCCTACTAAAAACTTCGTCCTTAGCTTTCTTATAAGCTCCCTTCATAAGGGGCTCTCCATGGTAATCCTGACCACAGAGCTGGAACAGATCCATCTGTCAGAGGACCAAGTCCATCACAGCCCTTCCCAAAGCCCTTTCTGGTTAAAAGCAGGACTGGGAAGCACCATCTCTCCTGCAGTTCCAGTCCAGTATGTCCACTCTGCTTAAGCCCCACGTGGCACAAATAACTGATCTTCTACTTCCTCATGGGAATGTGTCTCCATTTTCCCCCATGGCCTTGCTCCACACCAGCAAGCCGATTGCTGCAGCTGGGCCATGCATTTGCAGCACACTGGTTCCCCTGAGGTCATGCTCCACAGTCCCTGGGAGGGGGGAATACTGGGAGGCACCTCCTCGTGACCCAGGTGCGGATGAAAAGCATACCTGTGGGCAGCCTCAGGCCCGAGGCTGCCTGGGTGTCCGTGCGTGTTGCCACGGGATGCATGAACCCGAGATGCCCGTCAGGGAGCCAGGGCAAGCGGCGCGTGGGCTGCAGTCATCCCAGCTTTCCCTGGGTCTCACCTCAGCCTCTCTGTGGCTCTGGGTGGATATTTTCCATGTTTCTTGCGCTTTCACGCTGGAGTCATCACCGAAGTGTCATAAAACACTGCATGCTAAGGGGTAGTTAGTGGCCAGCATTGCTTATGTGTCATTTTGCAAGCGATATCGTACACAGTAATTAGCACTGTGCCTTGCAGGAGAAGTATCTTTGCATCTGGAAAGGGTAATGTGTGCGTTGGGCTGCTCCCACCCCATCTCCTGGGGAGAATTGCTGAAGAACACAATTCAACCTGCATGATTTGGTGATAAGGGGTGGTGGGGCGGGTTCTCCTGTGCTCCTCATGGTGTGGGCACCCTTGAGAATACCAAGTAAGCACTTCAGCTTCTCAACAGGCCAGGTGATCTCGGAAAGCAGATAATAAACCCAGATATTTGGGTGAGTCCCATTGTCTTCACTTTTTGGCTTGCTCTTGATGGTCTGCACCTCATACACATGCATCCATTGCTGTTCAGGAGGATCACGCTGGCTCTGTCTGTGGTGAGGCACAGCTGCAGTTTTAGGGCTCCTTTGGTCCTTCAGCCATGGCTGCATGTCCACCCCATGTGGCTTATGATGCTTATCTCTGTAAAGATGTGAAGAGAAGGTTCTAGGGCCATGGGGGCCAGGGGAGATGGATCTCAATAGCACACCATGGAAACCAAGAGCCAACCTGCAAGGCACTGCAACTCCCCACAACACACAGCACTTCCAGGAGCAGACCCTAAAACTTAGTTGGGGTTGCTTATGCAAATATCTGGCACCCAGAGCCCACCTGGGTACATTGGCCCTGCACAGGACCTTGCCCAGTGTTCATCTCTTTGAGTGACACAGAAGTTTGAACGAGAAGGCGCCTGATAATCTTGCACCAGTCTGCAAGGCAGCAAGTCCAATACCAGAAACAAAAGTGAGAAGCCTTTCGCAACTGAGGCTGGGTATTATGTGACTGGCCGGGCAGATTCTGGCATGCAGCCTCCTCTCTTAGGAAATCAGGCAGACTCTTTGTCTGCTTTCCAGCAGGAACTGCTGCTTTCATTGCCCGGCTTCGCCCGATGCAGGGGAAACCGGCTGGAGAGCAAAGGGAAGTTTTTCTCGCAGACAGCCCCAGCCTCTGGGGGATGATTACAGGTTAAACTGAGGAGCTCGTGAGTCTCAGCTCATCTGCCCTGTTGTCTGCCTCCTGCTCCTCTTTCAGATCCCTCGTCCACATCCACCAGCTGGTTTGAACCCTGTGGGAACCTCGTGGAGAGGGATGGGATGGTGCCCACAGTGGGAGTTGGGCAGAGGCACATAGCAGGGAGGAGCGACTATAAATAGTTAAATAAATAATAATTCCAATGTAGGAGTGCTAATTTAATGGGTATAGAGTGTTTACCTTAAACTATTTTAAGTAAATATGAATTAGATTGCAAACAGTGAATGCAGTTGGCTGGGTGGTCACACTAGTGCTGGGATTTTCCTTTAGGGCTGTGATTTCCCTGGAGCTCTCAACACATTTTCACTATATTTTTCTTGCAGTCCTGGTCAGGTCTGACTGAGGGGTCACAGAGCTTAGGGAAACACTGTGCTCTGGCTGAAAGAAGCACCCCAGTGCTTTGAGTGCCTGCTGCTCACATGGGGCACCATCAGTGTGGATGAAATACCCTTTGAGAAATACACGCAAGTTGTCATTGATGGGTGGGGACATCCATGGTGGGACCCCAGGCAGCACAGTCCTTGCAGTCAGCGAGGTTCAGTACCCATGCCAGGCTCCCTGATCTCCTCCTGCCCTGTCATGCAGGGCTCAGAAGCAGATAGTGCCTACACCCCAGCATGCTACAAGTGTGATGAGCAACATGCAGAGAAACAGTGACATCGTTCTGATCCTCCAGGCTTCGGTCCGTTGCACTGATGCAAGTGGCTGGCAGCCATCTGTGGCCATGGATTTGGACTCTGGTTCTCCAGAGCACCAGCAGATCTCACTGCTGGGCTGTGCCCCTCATGCACAGGGATGTGCCTGGGCTTCCTGGGCAGGATGTAAGCATCCCCAGCCTACGTAGCTCAGGCAGAGGTTCACCTGTAATGCTTCAAACTGGTATCTCTTGGTACCCTGATGGAGCAGTGGAGCATGTGGCACTTGGGTGGACAAGGTGGGGCACATGGTGCCTTGGATGGATGGTGGAGCATGTGGTGCCTCTGGAGCAATGGAGCTGGTGAATGCTGGATGGATGAGGTGCAGTGCATGGCACCTGGATGGACAAGGTGGAGCACATAGTGTCTCCATGGACAAGTTGGAGCATATGGCACGCTGATGGACACATTGGAGTACACAGAGTCTCCTTGTTCAGCCAAGTCACATCAGATGGTGTCCATGAGGGCAGCATGAAGTTGGAGCGTGCCAGCCCAGCGCTGGGGTAGGATGTGTTCTCTGTTTCATCATAGGTAGGTGAGACTGTTCCTTATTAGCCAAGTATCTGAACACTTGACAGGGACATGTTCATCCTCACAAACACCTTTTGAGGCCGGGAAGGAATGTCCCAATCCTGTGTGTGGGAAGCTGGGGCTGGTGAAGTTGCAGCCTTTCTGTGACCACATATCCTGGACAGGGTCACTGAGGAGACCATGGCAGAGGAAGGGCTGGAGTCAATCCTAACTCTACTTTCATGCTTTAGTTTTCATGTTATGTTCTTTACTAAAGAATACCAAAAATAAGAAAGGTGTTGTTAAAAGGTATTGTCTGTTACTTTATTTGCAGCCCTGCTTCTTGCCATGCTCATGAGCTAAGTACCCCAGGAGGGAATATCTGAACAACTGCCTGTTTATATTTTTCCCTAACTGGTATTTTTTTTTCATTGTTGGTGTTGAGTTTAAAATAATCTCATGTTTTCTTGTGAAGAATCTGAACTGTTTGTGAGAACTTATCTCAGAGCACGCGGCTTGGGCTTAACTAACATTTTCCAAACAACTTAGCAGAAAGATAAACTGGGGGGCTGGGGGGAGAAAAAAAAAAGTTGCATGATTTGAAAACCCTGGCTGAAGCTTTGGCTAATGAGAGATAAAACCAGTGGACAACGTGCTCATTGAGATACTGTGAACACCATCTTCAAAGCAAACAATCTGCTGTCTGCCGAAACCAGAAGACAGTGAAGATAAAACTCTGAGAGCAGTGACAATTCCTTGGGTTGCCTCTTCTTTCCCCTGTCTATTTTCCAACCAGTGTGGAGCTGGTAAACAAATAGACATTTATTTGTAGAGGAAAGGAAACATAGAAAAACAAGAGTAGGGACGAGAGATGATAAAGCCTAGAGTCACAGTTCTGATTTTAACAAATTGATGTGATTTTGGAGTAACATTTAATTACACTGAGCAATTTTTATATGGGCAATTTTAATCAGTTCAACTGCTTTTAGAAAGTGTGCTTCTCTCTAATGAATTTCAGATAATAGTGAAGCCAATTTTCCCATTTTTTCTCCTTTTGCTCAGTGGTCACTGCACACAGGGATTAGCTCAGGGCCATCAGGGCTTGTTCATTCCAAAGGGATGGGATGGAAGTGGCTATAGCTTCAAGTGTTGCCAGTATCTGTAATTGTCATAAAGATGAGAACAAAGGAAAATACGTGGTTTTGGTCCTGTTTTGAGGGCCCTTGTTCATGGTTTCAGTGTTTGTGGGGTGGGACCTGCTGAGCTCCTACACTTTGCCGTTGTCAGGTGCAGCTGCTGACCCTCCTTGCATACTCAGAGACTGAACCAAGAGAGATTAACATCTTCCTGCACCATCCCATGCCATGGCCAACAACATTTTGGATGTTTCCTGCAAGCTGCTCCTGTTTGCAAGCTCGTGTTTGTAACACACAGTTCATGGAGAGCAGAGCAGGGTTGGAGTTGGTGCACCTGAGACTCCGTAGTTTCGTTGGCACCCCTTGCCCTTCCACCACTGTGTAATCAGCCTAGGAGGAGCTATATTGATACAATGAATTGGATGTAACTCAGGAAGTTTTGTGGCTGTCAGACTACAGGGATGGAGAGGTTCAGGGGTGGGTGGCAGAGTCCTTCCTTTCCAAAGAGCCACTCCTAGGTCTGTGCTGCTCCAGTGTTGTTGACTGGTGGCTGCATTTATTCCTTGTGTGTGTGAAATGAGTGTTTTCTCACTGACTGCCATGGGATAAAAAAAGCAATGTAACCTAAGCAAAATTTATTGTGGAAGTTGTTAATCTAAATTTTATCCCATGTTTTGTCACTGCTTACTTTAAATTTTTGTGCGGGCAGTCCATTTTCTCCCCTCCTGATTTTGTGCCCTTTCCTCCTGGAAGTGTCAAAAGCCAATCTGGACAAAGACATAGCAGGGGAGTCATAAGGGAGGAAGAGGAGGAAGATCATGCATTTCTCACTGCTTGCCTCTTCTCTCTTTTGCAGTTGTTGCAATCTCAGGATGTGAAGGAAGATGCCGTGCTTTGCTGCTCTATGGAGGTAGGGAAGAACCTCTACCATCTACCCTGATCCTCATTGCTTTGCCCCTTCCATCCTTGCTCATGCATGTGTCAAGCAGCTGTTGGATGTTTCCAGACCCAACAGCTGTGTGGCCTCTGTAGATTTTGGAGTGATGAAATGGTTTGGGTTGGAAGGGACCTTCCGAGGTCATTCAGTCCAACACCCGTCTGCAATGATCGTGAACCTCCCACTGTCCCAGGCTGCTCCAAGCCCAGTCCAGCCTGGCCTTGGGCACTGCCAGGGATCCAGGGGCAGCCCCAGCTGCTCTGGGCACCCTGTGCCAGGGCCTGCCCACCCTCCCAGCAGCAATTCCTTCCCAAGATCCCATCTGGCCCTGCCCTCTGGCACTGGCAAGCCATTCCCTGTGTGCTGGCCCTGCAGGCCTTGTCCCCAGCCCCTGTGCAGCTCTCCTGGCGCCCCTTCAGGCCCTGGCAGGGGCTCGCAGGTGTCCCTGAACACCCCCAGCTCTCCCAGGCCGTCTCCAGAGCAGAGGGGCTCTAGCCATGGGAGCAGCTCCATGGTCTCCTTTGGCCTTACTCCAGCAGGTCAATGTCCTTCCTGTTCTGAGGATCCCAGATCCGGATTGAGGACCCCAGGTGGGGTCTCACAAGAACAGTGTGGGTAGAAGACCATTGTGAGATAAGAGATGGCCCTTGAGACTGTCACTGGGCTCCTGATGCATGTAAATGAATGCAGGAAGTTTACTGGCAGGGATCCCATCATAAAATTGCATCACCCTGGTGCCTTTGAATCTCACCCTCCATTAAGTTTTTAAGCACAGAAGCAGCTGTATTGGAGCAAAAGCTGCCCCAGGACTCGCTGTGCTCAGCAGCAGTTTTGCAGAGAAGCAAATGACTGACACGGCACTCGATGCTCTGGTCTGGTTGACAAGGTGGTGATCAGTCACCAGTTGGACTCAATGACCTTGGAGGTCTCTTCCAACCTAATTGATTCTACGATTCTATGAAATATAGCAGATTTTATTGGTTACCTTTTTTTTTGGGAAGTGATTGGCCCATGGGGACAGATGCTTTTCTTGCAGAGAGCAGCTGAAGTTGCAGCCTGAATAGTTAAAATTCGGCAAAGCGGATGAGGAGGTGGATGTGATTCTTAATTGAGGACTTCGGGGAGCTCTGCTTTGGGGAGCCTCCTGTGGTCCCAGTGCTGTCCACCCCAAACTTGAGCCTTCTCTTGGAACCACCTAGGACTTGTGCTCCTCGATGGAGTCTCTCCAAGGAGTAATTGTTTTAGTAAAAGCCCTTGGCTGTCTTCAGCAAAGCAGCATGACAGGTATAAATGCAGATCTCGGCAGGGCAGGATTTGTTATGCACACAGGAGTGTTCTGCTTATTCCAGCTAATGACTGGGAGTCACTGGGAGCTCTGAATCAGCAAGTAAATGAAGGGGCAGGTAGAAGGCAGAAATACCACATCACAGCCTGCACTTTGTTTTGACAATACCATGATTTTTAGGTGGGATTTTTTTTTTTTTTTTTTTTTCAAAAGCAATCCATCGCTGCTGCCTTTGAAGTCAGTGGGAGCTGAACCATTCACTCTTCCAGCAGCCTGGTGTGGATGCTTTTGAAAACCTCGCCCTTCATGTTCAGCTCTTGGAGCCTGCTGCTGAGTGGTTTTGGTTTTCAAAAGCCACAACGCATTTAACCTTGCCTGCACCAGGCAGGGCAGAATCGAAGGGACGGGAGGTGTCCATAAAAAGCTGGAGAGGTGTTTAAACATCATAGAGTGACAGAATCCTAGTGTCTCGGGCTAGAAGGGACTCACAAGGATCAGTAATCTATGGTTGACCCCTTCTTCTCCCGACAGCTGCAGAGCACCGGCCGGCTGCTGGAGGAGCAGCTGCCCGAGATGATGACAGAGCTGTTGGCAATAGCACGTGACAAGATGCTGTGTCCCTCTGAGTCCATGCTGACACGGTCCCTGCTGCTGGAGGTCATTGAGCTGCACGCCAACAACTGTAACCCCCTGATGCCCACCATCACTCAGTACTACAACAAGACCATCCAAAAACTGACGGCCTGAGGGGCAGGGCAAGGTGGGGTGGTAAGGGACGAGAAGAAGACGTGCGCCTTGACGGGACCCGGCAAGAGCTTTTCTGATTTAAATCCCCCAGCAGACCAAACCCAGCATGCTCGAGAATACGTTCATGGGGTGGGGAGGGAGCAGCATGTTTCTTTTTCAGCCGCGTCGCCAAGTGCCACCCCTCCTCCCTGCCGTGGTTTTGTTTTAGGGGTTTCTTTTTCTGAACTCATTGCTCAAGCAGCAGCAGCGCATCCCGCCGGGTTATTGTTTGGCTTTCGAAAGAAGACAGAGAATTTGGAAAAGGAGAAAAAAAAAAATTATCTAAGTGGGGGCTAGTATTGTTTTCACGCCGTCCTCCTGCCTTGCCCTGGCCAACTGGCAGGAGACAGCAGGCAGCAGATGTCTCGGGAGGACAAAGCCAGGCACACACTACACCAGACGCTCATAATTGATGGCTTTTGTCAAGCGAGGCTTGCGTTAGGTCCCCCCCCCCTTCTCTTGTTTTCGACTTTCTGTGTGTTCCCCCACCGACCCGCCACCCCTTCAGAGGCAGATTGGAGAGCGGGACAACTTTCTTATTTGCACTGGGTTTTCCTTTTCTCGAGCATTGGTAATTTCTTCTTATCTTGTTGTATTGTTGGACAGACAGTTGTGAGCAGCTCGGGGACGGGGAGAGCAGCACCTTCCCTCGAGCTGGGGAGCGGTTTATGTGAAGATGCTGAAGCAGAAGGAGTGTTTTAAAGAAGTCCTAAAGCCACTGCAGAAGTTACCTAGCCACCATCATCTTGCCACTAACCTCCTCAGTGGATTGAGAATTGTGTCCTTTGAGCTGGGGGCTCTAAAAATAGGGGATTTTGTGGCTCTTGCTGTTTAAATCGCCGTTATTCCGCAGCCACTATAATCATTTAACTTTTTTTTGTAATATTTTTTTTTCCATTGAAGGAGTGCTTTATTGTTATTACTGTCATGGTTGTAATTATACATTTAAATCCAGGCCTGTTATAGTTGGGCCTAGTAATGTACAGGGCAAGGGAGAAATGAAGGTTTGATGTTCTTTGAAGACTGGTAAAGAGAAGACAAGCAGCGTATAGCAAAAAAAAAGAGGAAAAAAGAAGAGGGAAAAATAGAAAAAGCCAAAAATAGAGGTTTTGAGCCTGGCTTCTAACTAGCTGAATTTGCTATACAGCATTCCTAGGTGTGCAGGAGCAGCTCTGTCCCACACTCGCTGTAAGTGGCACAGTGCCATCGACGGATGGGGGACATCTTCAGAGAGGCAGAGTGTGCTCAGGGATCCCGAGGCTGCTCCAGGATCCCCTCCTGGCTCCATGCTGGAACATCCCAAGGGAAAGGACGGCGTTGGGGGATGGTGGGGAGATGCCACCCCGGAGGGTGAGAGGCTGGTCCAGGGCAACACCTGAATCATGAAGAGGACACGGTGGGCTCCTTGCTTGCTGATCTAGCAACACTTTGACTTAGGAAATCCCTCCAGGTGCTTTTTCTAGTGAAGCCTAGCGAGGGTGCAGGCTGCCCCATCCTGCCTGCAGGAGCCAAGGAAGGCACAATGCCGTCAGCCCATCCTGGTTTCTTCTCACTGTTCAATTTATTCCTTCTACGATAACAGAAGTTACGCCATGAGGAGGGCACACACGGACTCCAGACCAGGCAGGCTGGGCCTGAATTCAGCAGCTCAAACCCATTTTTCCAAGTAAAACGTTGCATTTCTGATGGCTTGTAGAGAAGAGAGATTTCACCCCGACCTCCTTGGATGTGCAGTATGTTCTTGGGTGCCTTATGAATGTGTTGGTCTGTCTGTGATGGGGAGGAAGCTTTTGCTGCAAAATTTAAAGGGCAGAAATTTTCAGCAGAAAATGCATTGCAGGGGGGTGAGTCGTGATGCTGCAATTCAATATTATCTGAATTTTCGTCTGGTTGTCTGCTGATCCAGCTTTCATTCTGCACTTGGAGCAAGAGGAGCTGGAAACAGGAGCTTCAGTTTTCCTATCTACCTAGGAAGCAGCAAAATGACTGCTGAGTTCACTAGAATTGTCTGAAAAAATTAACTTTTGCTTCACTTATTCAAGCCCAAGAGCTTCGCACAGTGACAGCGCCTTGTGTTGGGTCAGCTTCATTAGTAGCAATGTGGTTTGATAGTATTAATGAGCAGATGAACTTCATTAAGAAGGCAAAGCCCATCAGTATTACTGGGCTGTGCCCATTGCTCTTTGTTTTTTCTGCTCCCTGAATTCTCAAGGAGTGGAGGAGAAGGGGATATAACACCCATCACAGTGCACTCAGGCAGAGTGTCAGTCTTCTGGGAGAAGGCATGAAAAACAGTTTTGTCTTGTTGGGGTTTTTTTCTGTTTTTTAAGAACAGAAAAGTCCTATAGCAGGGACAGCAACCTGATGGGTTGGAGTGCCAGGGATCCTGCCAACAGTGATCCAGACTGCCACTCTGGCCCCTGCAGCTTCTCACTTCCCACAGAACTTTTTCTTGGGATGTAGTTAAAGAAGAAAAAAAAAAAAAAAAAAAAGGAAAAACACAGATAATTGGGGATTTTGTTTCTAAAAACTTGAATTTTCACCCATCAGTGCATCAGGAGGCATTCAAAGTGTAAGCCGCAGGGCAGTATTTCTCCTAAAGCATTTCCCTCCCCCTACCTGCTGTGACAGCTTATTCAATTTTCGCATTGTGGGGGAATCCTGCAACCCCCACTGACCAGGCTTGGCCCATGACTTTCCCTTCCAACACTGGAAATGAAAAACTTCTATGTGGAATCCGTCGTTTTTTAATGTCTTGCCATTTATCTCTGCTATCAGCATACGTTCATCCAGCCATTAACTGCTTTGATACGAGTCACTCTGTTGATGTCTGAGAATCAAAATGTTGACCAAAAATGGGGGTTTTTCCCCAAAAATTACATGCTGCCAATGGTATCTTTCTGAAGTCCATCAGTAGGACCGGTGGGCACATGGCATCATTCACCAGGGTACCGTGTTGGGAAAAGAGGCACCACGAGGACATTTGATGGGCAGGATGGGGAACAGCGCAGGGGAATTTTGGGGGCTGAGAGCACCTGGGGATCCTGGAGTGTTTTCTTCTCTCTCTTTTCTTTTTTCTTTTTTTTTTTTTAATCTTTTGGCTTACTTTACAAACGGTCGCCAAAGAGCGTAATTCTCCAATGTGTATATTTAGGTGCAAAGCCACCGGCTACATCTTCCCAAATCAGCCAGATTCCATCTTTGCTGCTCAATAAAAGTATCTGTATGGGGTTTTACTGTGTTGTCCCCGTACAACTACATCAGCAAAGGGGAAAATAACCCTCTCTGGCCAAATGTGTGTGGGGCCAAACCTCAGGGTGGTGTGGAGGCAAGTGGCTGCAGCATCACCTCTCTGCCCATCTCCCTGGAATGCAGAGCAGGTTTGCTGGCTCCCTGCCAGGCTCCCCAGCTTATTATTCACCTCGTTCCTGGTAAAAATCTTTGCAAACTGATGGGTTTTGCTATGCAGAAAGTGACTTGCTTGGTTTCCCCATGAGGGATTCCACTGCTGTTCGGAGAAGTCTCATGTATATGGAGGTGAAACAAAAATGGGGAGAAAAAAACAAGGAAAAGTAAGTGATTTGCTTGGTTCCCCTCTTCCCCTGAAGGAGATGAATTAGTATCTATTCTTAGCATGATTGATGGCTTTGAAAGAAAACTTGTCAGAATAACTTATGATTTATTTTCGTGCTTATTTTTATAACACCCCTCACTTGGAGATCTCTCAAAATCTTAAATATGATTTTTTTTTTAAATTTTCCTGCTGGGTATTTTATGGCTTTACACTAATTTTGCTCTTCTTGGTGTTAGCTGTTAGGCAGTCCTGGTGATATTTTCAGTATGTTTTCAGAAGAAATGATACTAAGGGTTGCAAAGTCCACTGTCAATAGCCAAGGGAGCTGTGGTGTCCTGCAGAACACAGAGTTAACGCTAAGAATTCTTTTTTTTTTTTTAATGTATTTATTTGCATTTGAAAAAGCAACGTTTTTAATTTAATCATATTTGTTAAACTAAGCGCTTTAAAATTTTTTTTTTAAATTTAAAAAAAAAAGGAAAAAGGTTTTGGGGGAGAGTAAAGACTAGATATTCATACTTAGAGAAATCACAAACTCATCGTTTTCAGCATTTCAGAGACTGTTAAAACAAGGGAGCTCATAACTCTTTGTGGTAATTCAGTCTTTGTTTATAGAACATCCAGATCCACTGTATGCTATAAAATGCATCATCTGAGTAATAAATGTTTAAAGCTTGACATTTCCCCATCTCTTTTTGGGTACGCGCTGTTGCTTCTCCTGCTCTGAGAGGGACCATCCTTTAGTTCAGGATGGAAGGAGTATGTGGGTGGTGGGATCAGAATATCCCTCGTGGTGGAAATGCAGCTCAGGAGGGCTCTGTGGGGACACCTCAGTGCTCCTGGCACCCGTCACATCCTGCTGCTCCTCCCGTGGGGCTTGGTCCCTCTCCCTGTCTCTTGTGGGAATGGTGCAAAGGGCTCAGAGCTCCATGGATGATGGATTGAGCCCCTCCTCCTGATCTGCCTCCACAGCTGCCCGCTCCCCTGCTCCCTGTCCTCTGCCCAAAGCCAATTTCCCACCTCTCTGTGTCCTCCCTCAGCTGGGCCAGGGGGTCTCGTAGAGGATCCCCCTGATTGAATCACATACGTTCCACCCAGTGCTACAGCAACAAGGGCTCGCCAACCGCTGCTGCCTGTTAAAAATAGTCTTTGAAAATTATACTCAAGATGTTTATCACAAAATCATAGAATATTCTGAGCTGGAAGGGACCCACAAGGATCATCAAGTCCAGCCCTTCAGTGAATGGCCCATACAGGGATGGAGCCACAACGTTGCTGTTACCAGCACCATGCTCTGACCAACTAAGCCAAACACAGAAAAAACAGGTTTACTCCAAGTTCTGCTCTGGAAAACCCTTCTCAAACCCAAGACAATTAATTTTTGGCTAACTTAAGTGCCTGCCTCTTTTCCTGGCCTGAGGGAGATAAGAGAGGGAAAAACAAGATGGAAGNGTGGGAAACTCCCTGCCTTGCCCATCATCAGTGCAGGTGTCTTGACTGCAGAGTGATGTCCATTCCCTGCACACCTCACCTTCTCCCACTGCTTTAAGGGATGATGGGCTTGAAACTGAGCCTCAGGAAGTTGCACTCAAGAACATTTAGACTTTAGATCAGAAACTGGGAAGGAATTGCTGCTGGGAGGGTGGGCAGGCCCTGGCACAGGGTGCCCAGAGCAGCTGGGGCTGCCCCTGGATCCCTGGCATTGCCCAAGGTCAGGTTGGATGGGGCTTGGAGCAACCTGGGACAGTGGGAGGTGTCCCTGCCCATGGCAGGAATTGGAACAAAGGAGTCTTTAAGGTCCCTTCTGACCCAAACCATTCTGTGATTCTATGAAATACCATACCTGACCATGTGCCACCCTTTCCAAGGATCCACCTCCAAACATCCCTAGCATGAGCCCCAATCTGCAGCCAGACCCTCCTGCTCTGGGTGCTGGAGTTTGGCCTGTTCTCAATCAGGGGTTTGAGCATCTGGACCAGCTCTGGGAAGAGTTTATCAGCACTGGAGTTGGGCTGGGAGCAGACAAGCCAGGAGCAGAGACAATCCCTGGGGCCCCTGGGACCACCAAGATGTATTAAATGAGAAAATAACCTGCAGTAACACAAGATTAGGAGCAGATGGATGGGCATCACTACAGAGCCGAAGCTTTCAAGATGCAGGAATATTTCTGTGAATTCCTCATGTCTGCCAAAAACCCAGACAGCAGCAAATAAAGACTCCATGGATCAGAGTAAGATTGCTCGGCTTCCCTAAAACGTGGCAAACCTGCAGATAGCCAGGATGCAGGATGTTCTCTTCCAGCAGCTACACATCTCTGCTCAGTGTTAAGGGGAGTTCTTAAATGCTCCTGCTGGTGGCAAAATGGGCAACAAAGATTACCTTAGTGTAACTGCATTGGTGCTTTGTTTCCCAGCTGAACAGTAGCTTAAGTGATTATTGCTTGGGATGCAAGAAAAACAGTGGAATTAAAACAATAATGCACATTACAAGACTGTGACCTCTTCCTTTTGCACTAAGATCCCCAGTTATAAAGCTGGAGACTTGTGTGGCTACGTAACTGTGAGTGCTGAGCCTAGCTTGATGTCTGTCCTGCTCCCCAGGATTTCTCTGGACTCCAAGAGAAAGATTTCTGCAAGAAATACTGCATCCTTGGGCTGTAAATAACTGATGTAAACATTTTCAGGAATGCAGACATTGCCTGTACCTCTTGGAGGGGTCACTGTGGTTATCCTTGCTGGTACAGGTGAATGAGGGGTCCTGAGGATGGGTGGTCCCAGAAATGGATATTTGGCTTTGTCTGCTCAGAGGGAATGGGAAAAAAATGCAAAGTCCCTCTCAAGAGAAATGCCAAGATTTCAGAATTGCTTTCTGTCCTAAATCATCCCGATTTTTCACCAAAGTGTTTTGTTTCAATATATGCTGTGTTGCTGTAGCAATAACATTTAAACAAATCGGATTTTATTAGATCAGACCTTTTCAATAACTTCCCACAGAGCTTTCTGATCAGAAGTTTCCACTTTGGGGAAGCGATGCCGGGAGATAGCAACGATCTGATGGGAGAAATCACCTTTGCCATCGTCCTGGGCTTGCTTCAGCCTCTGCTCCTCTCCTGCCAGCCCTGCCAGAGGAAAATGCATCAGCATTTCTGTCCCCCTGTCATTCTTGACGTCCAAATGCCTGACACATGTGGCCTTGCAGCCAAGACTTCAACTTGGACATCAGGAAGAACTTCCCCATGGAAAGGGTGGTCAGGCATTGGAAGGGAGGAGGTGGAGTCTCCATCCCTGGAAGTGTCCCAAGGAACGAGTGGATATGCCAGTCTTGGCTGGGAAACAAGGGGGAGATTGGTCATGGGTTGGACTCATTGATCTTGGAAGGCTTTCCCAACCTAAACGATCCTGTGAAGATCGGGCAGGACAGCAGCTGGTGCTGCACAGTCGCTGGACTGCAGGACAGTCGCTGTTGGTGGAGCTCTGAGCAGAAACCAGGTCTTGGAGCACATCCCTGCAACTGGTGGAAGTGTGGGAACAGCTGTCTGAGGAACTGGGCAGCAGTGAGGGTCTGCATGGGCAGGAGAGGTCATGGAATCACAGAGTCTCAGAATGATTTGTGTTGGAAGGGACCTTAAGGATGATCTCATTCCATCCCCCTTGGCCGTGGGCAGGCCAAGACAGTGGTCCATGAGATTCTGTGGCATCTAGGACCTGTGCAAAGTCCGAGCGGGTGGTTATGAAGACCATTTCCACACTTCTACAGGCAGCACCAAGCCTGGGTTTTATTTGGAGGGTACTTGGAGGTACAGATGGAGCACCCAGGTTTCCCAATCCAAGGGACAAATCCTACCTGCTCTTGCTTCATGCAGGCACCAGGGAGGAGTTCCTTCTGGCTGTTGTCCCATGGGTGGAGGTGGGCAACAAGCAGTGCTCTTTTACCTCTAAAACTAACAACAGTGAGCTCTGCAGGAGCCTGAGCTTTCTTGGCACAGCATCCTGTGCTCTGGCATCAGACATGCAGAGCCGGGGTGCTGTGCACAGGTGGGTCATGAGAGCACCATGGCCAGGTGTCAGCTGTCAACCCCAGGTCCCGTCTGTCAACCACAGCCAAATTATGTCACTGGCACTTTTTTTTTCCTTTTTCTTCTTGGGATAAAACCCTAAAATAAATCCTGATCAGCATTTACTACTCTTGATCATAGAGTCATGGAATCTCAGAAAGGTTTGGGTTGGAAGAAACCTTCAAGATCATCTCATTCCACCCCCTGCCATGGGCAGGGACACCTTCCACTATCCACTTTTGCTTGCTCCAAGCCCTGTCCAACCTGGCCTGGAACACTTCCAGGGGCGAGGAGTACACAACCTCCGTCTTCCCCGGGGCACATTGGATTTGCATCCCAAAATCCCACTGGGAATCACCACCAGCCATGTTCCCCTGTAAATGCCAGGAGGAGGTTGCAGGGAGCCTCATCTCCTCTTGTGCTTCCTGCCCTTCTGTGCACAGCCCCTTGTCTCCCAACCTCTCCCCTAACTACCCCCTTCTCCAGTTCTGATTGCTCCCGTGGTGCTGCATCTCAGTGACACTCCTAAGGAAAGCAATGGGAAAAAAAAAACTGTGATAAGCAGTTGTCCCTTGGAGACCTGTCCCAGCCCAGGGTGGCCCTGTCCAGACACGGATGGGGACAGCCAGCCCCGTGGCACGGTGATGCACCATGGCCACCCCCAGGGGGATGCTCCCGTGGGGTGTCTGGGACACTTGGCCTCATGCTCCTTGTCCCAGCTGCAGGTGGGCAGGAGTTTCTGGGGACATCCAGGGGGACTGGAGAGGGTCAGGGCTGGCTTACCCCCAGGGCACCGTGCTGGAGCCTCTTTTCTGGTGGGAATTGTCAGGACAAAATTAGAAGTAGGCTGAACTTTATCTACGACTTGAACTGAGGCTGAACTCAGCCTGTTTTGTTTTGGTTTTTCAGAGTTCAGTGGAGTTCACAGGGAGGGACGCAAGTGGGGGGCACTGGATTATTTTATTTTAACTTGGCCTTTCTGTGATTTCACTGTAGTTTGACTGCCTCCTCACATTGGAAAGGCTCTTCTCATGGTAGCCCTAGTCCAAGGTGGTGATGTGGTAGCTCAAATACTGCCACAGCATTTATTCCATTTCAGGTTGGATTTAATCCATTTCAGGTGCTTGTGGCTGGGGTACTGCAAGACTGGCCAAGCCTTCCCCTACGTCAGCCCTAGGTCTGCCCCAGACTAGCCCAGGATGAGAAGACCAAGGGGAAAACTGGGAGTGGACTTGCAGAAGGACCACAGCAGTCTGCACTGGAGGTGCTTCAAGGGGTTTTGGGCACGTTTTTGTCCCACGCCAACCACCTGGGCTTCCAGACAACCTTCCAGCCCGCCGACACTTCTCCTAATCTATTTTTCATGTGGCCACCCCAAAGCAGAGATGAATTTGCTTGCCTGGACACACACTGTGGGACCCATGAGCCAGACCTGTGCTCCCTGCCCCTGACCCCGTGGGTTGTGCAAGCTGCTGGCCCCGTGCAGAGGTGTGTGGGTGGTGCAGGGAGCACGTACAGCGCTCTGCACCTCGCCCTGGGGACACAGCAGTCCCCTCTGGGCCAGGGGAGGTGGTGAAAGCAGCAGCACAAGGACGTGGTCCTGCAGGTCTCACACTGAACCCGTCGCAGAGCTGCAGAGGGGCGGGTGGCACTGCATCCCTCCACGGCCAGTTGTGTTTCCCAACGAGCCGACCATCCCTTCCCAGAACAGCCACCAGGCTTCTACCACATGGTTTTTCACCTCCTAAATTGCTCAAGAGTTTGAAGAAACTTCACCAGTTTTTTGACAAAGATGCCTCCTAGATCACTGACACATCTCAGGAATGCGTAGAGCAGACTAATTTCCTGGAATAGGACCTACTGGAGGAAAAGTCCCTCCAGGCTGGCTTCTAACTATGACACATTTGATAGCCATTCAAGGGCTACTGGGAAACTTGTCATTTGTCTCTGTGAGGCCTCAGACAGCGTTTCATCATCAATTCTGACTGTTCTGTGAAATAAAACCAGCTAATGTCTACCAGCGGCCCTTCAGCTTCTGGGGTTTATGTAGGACGTATCACGGGGTGGTTTTTTTCCCGGCCACCCTGGCAAGGTTTTATACCCGGGTGCAAAGTGACTTTATCCCTACTGTACCTTGTTTTCTTTCCTGCTGGCAGGGTGACCTGCCTTGTCCCATGGAGGGTGGCACGGGCTGTGGGCGTGCCTGAGCCGCCACCACTGTCAATGAACTTTGGCACCTTAAACCGTGGAAAACTCAAAGTGCCAGAGGGAGGGATAGGTGCCTGGTGTCCAGGAGATCAGATTGCCTCAGGGGATTTGCTGGGAGTCCCATGATGAGCCTGGAAGGGAGCCCAGACGGCAGGGCACCACCGTGCTTTCCACCCAGGACACTCAGCCAGGGTCCCTGGAGGACAGCTGGTGGCCTTTGTCCCTTATTGTCACCCCTGTGCGTGCAAACCCCAATGCCACGTCACCCCAAAGTCTTGATGGGGTGAGCTGAACCCACCATGTGGGATGTGAACCCCCCCGCTCTGCAGAGGATGATGGCACACGGCAGTGGAGAGCCTGGAGTGAATCCCTCCTGGTCCATGGGACCACTCCTGTGCTTGCCCACGAGGTGTATTCACCAGGCTCACCCCAGGAGGAGCTACCTTGGGGTGGGCGGGTTTTTTTAGGACAAGTCTGGATCTTCAGCTGTGACTCACTTCCCTGTGCTGCTCCAGATGCAGGAGGTGTTCTGTTCACTCCCAGCAAGCTGCAGCTTGGCCACCAGCATCATCCCTCCTGCTCAGCCTTGTGGGGTCATCCCAGGTCCCCAGGGTCTCTCATGGCTCTTTTTTGCCTCCAGGATGTCCACTGGGATCTCAGCACCGGCTGTTTTGTGAGCAGATGAGGAATCCAGTGCTGCAGAGGAGATTTTTAATGGCACCCATCTCCGCCCTGCTGTCCCTGTGAGCTATTCCTAGGAGCCCTTGCCCAAGAGCTCTGCCTCCAGGAAATGTCATTATCAGCTGCCTGCATCGGCTGCTCCACTTGGAGCTCCCCACCTCGCTCCCGGGGCGCCCCATCCCAATCCAATTTCTACTGGAAGGAGATAAGACAACGAAAGGAGATAAGGGCCAGCCAGCAGCCTGGTCACCCTGACTCACAAGGGGACAGGTGTCAGCTCGGGAGGGAGGGACTCTGTCAGAGCAGTGCTTGCAGCCCTGAAACTGGTGGGTAGGTATGGCATGGGCAGCCAGGGGTCCCCAGCCTGCTGGGACAGCTGAGTGGCACCGGGACTGAAGCGCTTGAGGTAGATTGAGGTGATGAATTCACCCTCCTTCTGGGGTGTGCACAACCAAAACTGGACGTTCACAATGGTTCCAGTTCAGGACTAAGGGGGGCTTTGCATAACTCAGTTCTCATCCCTGTGCACGCTGCAGGGTGGGGGTTTCCTCCCTTTCCTCCCCAAAAGCACAATCTCACACCTCTTTTCCCAAGCACACCCTTGGCACCCATCTTCTCCCCTCCTTGCAACACCAAAAGTTGCCAGATTAGTGACAGAAACAGCCATGATGGCTAGGGACCACCCGTTTATCCTCCCAGCTGGTCAGTGGCAGCTGACTGGTGAATGCCTTTAATTAAAACTAAATGGTTAATGGGAAGCTGAGCAAAGGTCTCCTGCCTGGCTGCTGGCACAGGTGCCAATGGAAATCGTGCTGAGGGCTGAAGTGCTCGGTGTCGAAACAGCCAGACTGCACCTTGTCTCTTTGCCAGGGCACTGACATTGCCACAGAATGTCGCTCCCAAATTCTGCTGGCCTCGGTGCCACTGAACCTGTGCCCCTGAGGAGGGACATCCCCATGGACACCCTCCTGCCCACGGACCCTTTGGGAAAAGGGGCTCTTGTCTCTGACCTGCAGTTTTGGTAGGAAGTGGGTTTTTTGCACCTGGGGCAAGTTGTGTTTTCACTGTTGCCCATTTGGGGGGGGTGGAGAAAAATGAGGAATTACCCAATGCAGAGCCGTTTCCCAAGGTTGAGAAGCAGGAGGTTGGAAGTAATAATTAATCAACGGCGGCTGGCAGGGGATTTGCTCACCCCAAACAACCTGGTCTAAGGGTCACTTCACAGAGGTGTCTGCAACTTAGAGAAGAAAAGACCTTGTCCTGGCCTGAGGGAGGAAGAAAGCGAGAAAAAATAGATAGGAAGTGAAACAAGGAGTGAAAACACCACCAGGATCCCCCTGGGAGATTCCTGTTGCTCCCCAGACCTTTAATCCCTGTGCTCCCCCTCCACTTCCCTCGTGCCAGAGCATCTTCTCCCTCTCAAGTCAGGCCTCACAGGACACAACTAAGCACCACAGATGCCCAAACTGCCCCCGGGGTCACCCCCTCCCAGAGCCAACACGTTTGGTCCAGAGAGCAGGGCTTTGTGGGAAACTCCCTGCCTTGCCCATCATCAGTGCAGGTGTCTTGACTGCAGAGTGATGTCCATTCCCTGCACACCTCACCTTCTCCCACTGCTTTAAGGGATGATGGGCTTGAAACTGAGCCTCAGGAAGTTGCACTCAAGAACATTTAGACTTTAGATCAGAAACTGGGAAGGAATTGCTGCTGGGAGGGTGGGCAGGCCCTGGCACAGGGTGCCCAGAGCAGCTGGGGCTGCCCCTGGATCCCTGGAATTGTCCAAGGTCAGGTTGGACGGGGCTTGGAGCAACCTGGAATGGTGAAAGATGTCCCTGCCCATGGCAGTGGTTGAAACAAGGGTGTCTTTAAGGTCCTTTCCAACCCAAAACACTTGGTGTTTCTCTGGTCATTACCCTTGATGAAGCAGACATCATTAAACACCCATGAAAACACAGCTAAATGTATTTGAGTGTGTATTTTATTCTCAAATGGCCTGAATTAAAATATGCAAGCGATTAAATGGAACTCTTTAACCAAAACTTATGCAATGTGTGCAGGCTTTTCGAGCAGAAAATAAGTGCACTCTGTTTTTCTTGTACTTAAAACACCCTCAGCAGACACACAGTTCATGCACAAAATTCACTGCTTTGTCCCTGGCCAGGTCTTCAACTGGAAAAACCATTCCTTGCCGTGCTTGTGTAGGGCTGGAGATTTTTACTCTGCTTGGGGGTCTGACGTCCTCTGTCTGAAAGGGAAACCCACTGTGCACTTGTGGCTGATGCTTATCTCACTGGTAATGTTGTTTCTGGAATGCCAAGGTCCTCCTTATCTTGAGCAGAGTCAACTCTATCCTCAGAGATAATTGCAATAAATAGCACAAAATGCTTTCCCATATCAAAATGTCTTTGTGGAAAAAACCCATCATTTCAGAACAGATAAAAATGTGATGTACTTGACCCGTTTTCATTTAATGCCTGGCAGGGCTGCTCCCTGCCCAGCACAGGTCTGGAGACTCCTCTCTGATTTCCACAGGATCCTGTGATTGGAACTGGACCAGTCCAGGGTTCCAAAACCATGTAGGCCTCAGAGGAACCCAAATTTCTGGTGGGTGTTTGCATCTCTTTGGGAATGGGATCCAAGTGATGGTTGGGAAGTTGGGAACCACTGGGCTGGTCCTTGTCAAATCCCTCGAGCTCCCCGTGGTCCTGTTGCAGTCTGGTGCTGAGAATAGCTGCCCTTACACACCCATCCCTCACCTCTGCAAAGCCATGAAGAGCTGGCAGATGGCTGCACGACAGCTCTTACCTTCTGAAATAATGAGAAGGAAAAGGGTATTGTAATAAACAACATTCACCCCAATAAGTGGTGCCTAACGAGTCCTGGATAATGACTTACTGACAAAGGTGGTGAACTAGTAATAGAGGGAGTCTGGAGGATGGTGTGCAAAGTGCATAGAGAATCAAAAGATATCCCAAAAAGGAATCTTGGAGGACCTGGTGCTGTTTAGTCTAAAGAATTTTAAAAAGGACGAAGAGATATTGTAAATCTAAAAACACAGCCGCCAAGGGAAAGGAAATAAACCCTTCATTATCACAAAAGAAGGGCTGAGAAGTCGTGGGCTTAACCTGCAGGAAGGAAGATGTAGCCTGGGTGACAGACAGATGATAAAGGCCTGGAAAATATTGCCTGAAAAAAACATAGTAATTCTGTACTTAAGATTATTAAGAATAGGCTGGAAAAACACCAGTTGCAGGTAGTTTAAGGGTGTCTGGATTGCCCTCGGGATTAGCAGGGGGTGAGTGGGTTTTAAGTGCTCTCTTCCAGCATCATTTTCTATAAATTCGGTTTATTTTGCTTCCTTGACTGGGTTATGTTCTGAAATTTAAAGAAATGCCTCACGTCAGCATTTTTCTCAGACCAGTCCTCTTGCAGGGAAGGTGTCTTCTCCTCCAGCAGGGACAACAAATATCCAAAGAGGGGTTATAAACCTGGAGCAGGGATTACCAACAGCAAAACCCGGGGGTGTAGTAGACATTGCTCCAGATATTCAAGGTCCAGTGCTGGACACGTGGGAGCTCAGCTCCTAAAATATTATCTTTCAGAGAGATGTACCAACTTTGAGGTTTGTTCCCGTGAGATGCTGCATATCTGTTGATACCAGCACAAAGACCAGCCTAAACCTGATAAATGCTTTTGAAGTTCCTCACGCTTGAGCCCCAAGAATGACAAAATTATGGGAAAATTAAGAAACAGCAGGCAGCACTTTGCACCCCAGAGCTCATTTACAGAGGAGGGATGTGGCAAGGAGAAACACCACGAAAAAAGCTGGGCCTGGAGAGCCTCTGTTTGGGAAGATCCCAAAAATTAATGAGGTTTTAAGGAGGGGTTACTGGAGGAGGGTGAGCAGGGAGTGGTTAGGAGGAATTTTAATTAACATCAACGTTTGCAATGTTATTTAATAGGGTCCAAAAAAACATCTGAGAGCAATGAAAGCTGAAACCAGCATTTTTGGAGCAAACAGAGGCAAGTGTGGGGCTGGGAGAGCAGGGCTGGCTTCCGGGGGGTATGGGGGCACCTGAAGACGTGGACGATTCTGGGGAGAGAAAAGTGGTTTTGGGGGAATTGCAGGGTGGAGCAGAGCTGAGCATCCCTGGGGTGGAAGAGGCTCCTGGGGCCTTGCACAGTGCAGGGAGGTGCCAGGTGACATCTAGGGAGGTAGCACATCATCAGCATCAGAAGCTGAGGCTCTGTTGTGACCCAGCAACCGCCAGCTGAGGTGCATGGAGGGGCTGCTGTCTGGATCAAACACCTTGCACAAGCAGCGGAGCCCCGCATTCCCAAAGGGATGCTCCTTCAGGCATGAAATGGAAGTCTGGCAGTGGTGGAGGCGCTCGGGACAGCCACCCGGACCTGTGGCACCAGGGTGGGGACAGCCACCCGGACCTGTGGCACCAGGGTGGGGACAGCCACCCAGACCTGTGGCACCAGGGTGGGGACAGCCAGGGAGCTGCAGCACGGGAGGGCCGTGCCCGGGGGCCACACGGGCACCAGCAGCAGCCTCGCCCCCCCAGGACGGGCTTTGTCCCCTCTGCAGAGGGCTCGGTGGCCCCGGCCGGGATGTGCCAGCCCGGGCAGGGCCGGCAGAGGTGTGGGAGAGGCGGCTCAGCCCCGTCCCCTGCCCGGACTTGTCGATGGGGCTGTTCAGAGCGATGACATAATTACAGTTTCAATCGCAGATTAATAAGAAGTGGGGTTTTTTTAGCAAACTGTGAGGCATGCCTGAACTGGAAGGGCATTTCAGCTCCCCGCTGCCTGGGAGCTGAGGGTGCCATGCCCTCTTTGATGTCTCCTGGCGTGGAGGTGCTGCAAACACCAGCACTCGTGTCCCAGCTGCAGCTCCCAGGGCTGTGCTCTCCTTCAGCTTTCATCTCCAGCACTCACCTGGGCAATGGGTGTACAAATGGAGAAGCCATCCCCAGCCTCTAAAATAAATTCTGCTGGTGGAGCAAAGTCACTCCAGATGCCAGCAAAGGCACAGGGGCTGATAACTGGGAGGAAAGGGAAACTGAGGCAGAAGCCGTTTGCCCAAGGTCATTCAGAGAGTTTCTGTGACAAGCTCAGGGGCACACCTGGAATGCTGCAGCAGCTGGAAGAGGCGGCAGAGTGAGGCCAGCACGGACTGTGGATCACTGTGTCACTCTGAGATGAGGGAGAGTTGACATCCATGGGCCACATAGCAAAATCCAAGCTTGAAGTCCAGCTTTTAGGGCTCTAGGTCAGACCCTGAGATAATGCTTAAAGCAAAGCCAGAGAGGACAAGTAATGTGTTGCAGGGAATGATGGATATATAAGGAAATTTCTGTCAGTTTCCACCACAGTTTCTTATCTCTGCGAGATGACCCATTTTTCCTCCTGTGCAACACTCAGCTCCACGTAGGTTACTTGGGCTAGCTGAATCTCTCAGATTATTCAGGTTTGGATGTTTCAGTGCCTGATGGAGGAGCTTTTGCACACCATTGGGCGTGTCAGACCTATATCTGTCCCTCAGCTACTGCCAGCAGGAGCCCCAGAGCCCAGCCAAGCCCTGCCAACCCAACCATTTAAAGAAAAAAATAATCACCCACATCCTCAACTGACTTAAAAGTCATGACAACTCCTAATCACCTTTCCTCCTCCTCACCTATCCATGCTCCAAGTCTTCATCCTGCACTTGTCAAAGCTCTCCTGCATTTGGAGGACTGGAGAGTTGTGCTTTCCACTTTCTTACACTTACATGACTCCTGGAGCTCACAAGATGCTTGTGAGACTCTTGTACCCAGTTGGGAGGCACCAAGCAGAGCCCACAAGTGGGAGCCTTTCATGGAGCTTCAAAAAGCAGATGAGACTTTGGGACAGAGCTGTATAACCAGGATCTGCTGCTGTTCCTTGTGTTTTCCTGCTCTTCATGTTGACCATCTCCACGTTCAGGTCCCTTTTAGACATTCCTCAAGTTCTGTTTTATCATTATCCAGTGCCCCATATTCCCCAGCTGAGGCTGTTTTGCTGGGCTGTTCATCTCCCCTGGAAGGGGGTGGGTGTATGTGGAGCTGCTGATCTGTGAACAGCAGGATCACTCTGGCTCCATCCCCCTGGAGTTTCCCAAGCTACGAGCAGGTCTGTATCTGAGATCGGCTTCCCCTAACAAAGCCGGGCCCTATCTAGGGATCTGCTTTCCTGCAACAGAAATATGCCCCAGGTGAGAAATTTGCCTCCTGAACTCAGTGTGACCTCCAAGAGCTGAAAGACTTTGGATTAGGAGCATTGAGCTTGACTGTGCTGAAAATCAATCCAACCCCGGAGCCTCGCTGCTGCCAAGGGTGGTGATGCATCTCTGTAAAAAAGAAGTCCCAAGAAAAGTTATTTTTATATATACACACTGAAAGACGAGTGCTGTCCCGGTCCAGCAGTCTCTCTCAGGCTAGAGGCCTCCTGGGAATGATACCAGCTGTGGGTTGAGATCCCACTGTCCTTCTCTCCGTGGGCAGCAGACAGAGCTGGCAGCTCCTCCAACCAGGGATGCCACTGCGTGCGGTTTTTAATGCTTCTACTGCAGCCTTTTGTCCCCAGAAAACTCCCTAAAAGAAAAAAAAAAAAAAGAGCCCGAAGGGTTAAAATAGCACTGCAAGTTTTACGAGTCCAGGCTGCAGATGTTGTAGGCAGGGAGATGAAAGCAAACCCTTCTGCCCAGTTGTGGAGGCTGTGAGCCCTGAGCAGCCCCTCTGATGGAGGCAATTCCCTGCCTCCAGCCCTGCTCCATGCTGTCTGCTGGCTGGAAGTGGTTCTGCTGGTGAGCCCACAAGCAGCACATCACTGCACGAGGCCTCTCCATCCCACTGCTCACTCTTGATCAATTATTAAAACCAGAAAATTCTCCAACCATGAAATTCATCCCAGCTTCCCCCACGGCATGCTGGGCTGGAAGAACCAAACCACAGGGCCTGAGCTTCCAGGGAAGGAGTAAATACCACTTCCAGCAGGGTTTTTTTGGGGTGCTGGACCATCTCCAAGGGTTTGGTTTTGTTTGTGCCAGTGTTCCCCTGTGGCTCCTGCAGCTGCCCCAGGTGAGCAACCTGCCCACTCACTGCTCTGCAGGACCCCACCACCCAACTCCCACCAGGAGGTTGGTTTTCCTCCTCTCACCTTCATCAGATCTGGTTTCCACTTTCTTTCACTGGACCCCTTTTACATCATCTTCATTTTCTAGTTTCCTCATGTCAACGTTGGCTTACCTTGCTGATGAGAGACAGAACTTGTTTTCCGACCCATTTTCCACTGGAAATTGGCTCTAGACTGAGCTAACAAGCTTTGTTAGCTTTGGTACTGGGGCCCAGTTATGTCCCTTCACTGGTGGAAGGCTGGAGCCAGAGCTGTCCTGTTCCATTCTTTGCAGCATGCCTTGTGCAAAACAGATATCTTTGGGGTTAGAATGTGTTTTTTTCCTATTTTAAGCATATTCATGCTGACATTCTCATCTGGGCAGCTGCAGGGAATAACAAGAGACCCCCCTCAGCTCTCACATAACCACTCCCTGGAAGTCTTTGGTGGTCCAGCTCCAAACCCAGAGTACGGATATGCCTCAGAATAACTTACATATTTGCTACAGGGCAGAAGATATAAATACACCCATGGTAATGCCAGTCCTATGTATCGCCTCGACAGCAAAATTAGTACTTAGTTCCTTGCAGTATGTGGGATTTTTTTTCCCTTTTTCCCATGCGTGTTGTAACCCTGGTAACCGACAGCACCCGCACCGACGACGTCTGACTCGCACTACTTTGTTCCCGTCTGGTACAGAAAAATGCTGCAAACACTTCACCATGCTGGAAGCCAGTGAAACCACCCAGATTTGATTCTCAGAGCTGATCTAAAACCCTGCGGGCCTCAATCACCCTCCCTTCAGCCCTGACTCTGCTCCGGTGCAAGGGATGGAGCCGAGAGTCTTGAGCACCTGCCCACGACATCGGGCACAGCCGAGATCAAAGGGGCTCAACCCCTCTTGGCTGAAGGAGTTCAGAGTTCCCACAACCTCCCGATGGTGCCTACGGGCTGAGCTGTGTGTGGAGGGTGCCAGGGGACCCTTAACCTCTTCTTTGAGCCCAAAATATGTCATATTTCAGATGGCACAGGGCACACACCGGCTGGGGACAGGAACGCCAATGTCCCTCTGCACAGGGTGTCTTAACCACTGAGGTAGGTTTGTGCTCCTGCTCAGCACAGCTTTTCCTTGCTCACCAACCCAGTGTGCATCCCAAAAGCCCAGACACCAAAGCACCATGCCCCAGCACAGACAAAGCACACCCTTGTTCCCACCACAGGGTCCCCTGGAGAGGATGAGTCACAGCACAACGCGAGCTGCCTCTGCTGCAGGACAGCTGCTCTTCCAGGTCTTCTCCCTCCACCCAGCCTTTGTCGTTTTTGGAAGTGGGAACTGAATTCACTCTCAGATTTCCACCACATCTTCAGACTTGATAAACCTTGTCACCAGGCTCAGGAGACATTTAGAATCAGAGAATCACAGAATCCTCAAGGCTGGAAAAGACCTCCAAGGTGATCGAGCCCAGCCATGTGTGCAGCTGACAGCCAGATGTAGTGTGCGAGCATTGGAGCCTCTTGGCTTTCAGAAACCAGAGTGTCTGAAAAATAACCCAAGGATGGTCAAATTCATCACCAGGAGCATTTTGGCAGTGTATGGGGTGATCCAGTAGCATGACGAGGAAGCATCCTGGGCTTTTCCACTGGAGCTGATGACAGGGACCTTGGCTGGTAAACATTATGCAGCAGCAACTTCCCCATTAACCACAACAGCCACCAGAGCCTCACAAGCATTTTGGGGTTTTACTCATTTCATCTTTAAGCCACACAAAAATTTGTGCAATGAGTCACTGGAGAGGCTGGGGATGTTCCTCTGCCTCCCCTGTGCAAGGCTGAGAGGGGCTCCTGCCAAAGTCTGGTGACACAGTGAGGTGACAGGGGACAGACCTTCTCAGCCAAGAGTTGGCTGTTCAACCACAGCTGCTCAGGGCCAGTCTGGCTTTGCTGTCCAGCCCCCAGCACATCACCTCTCACTGCTGCTTGTTCCAAGGTCTACAAAAATGTCTGGTCCAAATAAGCCCATGTGAGTCCATGCTGCCATACAGATAAATGGCATGGGAGTAGCTCCATCTTCACTTCTTGCTCTGAATACCCCTCACAGCTGGCTGTCCCAGCCCATCTTAATCTCCTCCCTCAAACCACCAGAGGTGTGCCCCCACCTTGGTATCCTCTTTCCAACACGTGCTCAACGAAACAAGCTGAATTTTTAAATGCATGTAGACAACACAAAGAAAATGCTTGTACGGATGTGTTTTGTTAATTCCTCTTAAGAAAATTTTCCTCCCGTTTGGCTTCACAAGGCCTTTCAGACCAGGGGATAGGAAGACAGACAGACAGACAGACGATAGATAGATAGATAGATAGATAGATAGATAGATAGATAGATAGATAGATAGATAGATAGATAGATAGATAGATAGATATAGACAAATACCCAGCTAAGCTACCATTTGCAAGCTAAGGTAAAATCCACTGGGGCAGCTTTACACCAGTGAAAGCAAAGCCAGCACAAAGAATCAGCTTTTCCAAGGATTCATGGATTTGAACTGCCTGGAGCAGCCGTCCCATAACCTCCACACTGTCCTGAGGGCTGCATGGGCAGAAGGGCCCGTTCCCCTTGTGGCTTGCAGATGCCTTGGGGAGGGTGGGGAGTGAGCCAGGTGCTGAGCATCACCTGACACTGGGATCATGTCTCTGCACCACCTGCAAATGGCTTTCCTGTGTGGAAAACCATGATCTGAAGAGGGTGGAGTTTTACCACCTTCCCTTGCAGTACCTCAGCAGCTGACAATTTGATAATATTTCACCTGTGATTTAGAACAAAAATTGCATCGTTTGACCCTTCTTTATTGCACTCTTCAATTACTGCTCAGCAGCACTGGGAAAAAAAAAAAGCACAGCCCACTATGCTGCAATTTAATAATGTATCATGTACATTTTAACATGTAAAACATGTAAACATGTAAAACATGTAAACATGTATCATAAATCATCAGATTTAGCACTTATGGTTTTGGAGCCATAGTCCAAAGCAAAAATACAGTTAGCAGGAACAGACTGATTTCAGTCATCCCAAATTTCCAGAGAAATTCTTTTCTAAGATGAAGAGGAGGGAGACGTCCTGCCATCCGCTGGGAAATCTGGACTTCAGACAGTCTCAACCACCTCATGTCTGAGCCTCTTAAGCAGATGAGATTTCTCTAAGATGATTTCCAAGGAGGGAAGAGTGGAATGCACAGATAAGCTGTACAGAGCACGATGACAGGTGAGGTCCCAGGGCCACCACTGCTCTGCTGGAAGATGTCCACGGAGCTGGGGTGTGCCTGAATTTAGGTGCTGGAGGCCTGAAGCAAGAGGGACATAGTGTAGCTGTCCAGGAGTGACTTGTCAGCTGGACATCAGTGTTTTCATTTCGAAAGGAGCTGGCTTTGTCCTTGTCCACAGCTCCTCCATCTGTGTTTCTGCTCAGACCAGGTTTATACCAGCTCAGCAATTTGCTTTGTGTGGCTGCAGCTTTGCTGAGCCCTAAAGGTGGAATTACAGTACTGGCAAACTCTTGACAAGGGGAAATTCTTCCTTGCTTAACCTCTAGTCTCTATTTTAACCTCCCACTTGCCCCACATCCACCAGCCCCAGAGCTGAACGAGTGAATGGGGACACATATGAACTGATGCTCAGCATCCTTCTGTCATGCATTTTTTTTTTTCTTGTTGAATGAGGGCTAAAATTAGCTCAGCAGGAGGTGAGGGCTGGAACATTTCAGCTAAAACTGTCATAGTATTGAAAAGCCATGGTTTTGCTGATTATTTCTCAGCTTTCTTACTGTGAACAGCATTGCCTGGCCTTTTATTTTGACAGACGAATGCAAGCAAAGATCTCACAGAATGAAATGATCTGCCAGGCTTTTCAGGTCATTCTCCAGACGATTTATTATTTGACCTGGAAAGGCATGCCCAGCTGAAGGTCCAGCCAGCTCAGCGTGTCACAGCCATGGCCAGGGGCAGTCACATGGGGCAAGGTGTAAAGTGGGGGTTGTGGAAGGTATCCCAGACCCTCACTGCACCCTGCAAATGACACAAGAGCCCACCAGCACTGCACCCATCGTGGGCACATCTCCACAGACAGACTCTGGCTTTGCTGCATCATTTTTCCTCTTTGCATTTTCACAGAACAAAAGAACAGTTTAAAGGTCATCCAGTGCCACCCCTGCCATGGGCAGGGACACTTTCCACTGTCCCAGGCTGCTCCAAGCCCCCTCCAACCCGGCCTTGAGTATTCCCAGGGATCCAGGGGCAGCCCCAGCTGCTCTGGGCACCCTGTGCCAGGGCCTGCCCACCCTCCCAGCAGCAATTCCTTCCCAAGATCCCATCTGGCCCTGCCCTCTGGCACTGGCAAGCCATTCCCTGTGTGCTGGCCCTGCAGGCCTTGTCCCCAGCCCCTCTGCAGCTCTCCTGGAGCCCCTTCAGGCCCTGGCAGGGGCTCGCAGGTGTCCCTGGAGCTTCTCTTGTGCAGCTGAAGAGCCCCAGGTGTCCCAGGCTGGCTGCAGAGCAGAGGGGCTCCAGCCCTGGGAGTATTTCTGTGACCTGATGTATTTTGGAAAGCTGCTGTGAAGAGTTTGCTTAGGGGAACAGTACTTTCATCCTTTGCCTTCAGCTTTCAGGATAAGTAATTTTTTCTAACCTCTGTACCTCACAAGTGGAAGTCCTAGAAAACAGGAAGGTTAAATGATTTGGTCACATCTCATGGACTAATAAGCAGGGACAAAAATCAGATCTTAATTCAAGGGACAAAGCAATCTACACTACAAGTTGGTTTCAGGGCCTTAACCACCAGGATACAGTATATACCTCATGGAACAAGGTGAAAAGATACAAAAACACCTCTGCAATGCAGAGTTCTGTGGTTGTCCATGTGGCTCCACTGGTGCCATACCTCAGGTTCACAGCTATAATTTAATCTCTTCTGAGTTAAGACCCAGCAGCCCATCTTGGAGGTGGGAGAAGCACAAGTGAAGCAAATACTCACTATCTCTTGGTTAATCCAGAGTAAAACCCACCCAGCTGTGGCTGCCTCAACCCTGGAAGCGATCCAGGCTGAGTTGGATGGGGCTTGGAGCAACAGGGGATAATGGAAGGTGTGTCTGCCCATGGGAGGGGCTTGGAACTAGTTCAAGGTCCCTTGCAACCAATTCATTCCATGATTTTTGTGATTCTCAGACAGCTGGCTGTAACCCCAGCATGACCCAGAACCTGGTCCCATACCTAAATTTGGAGTGATCTTTCTAACGCCGGGTCCCCGCTGCCCACAGAGACCCGCTCACGCAGATCAGTGCTACAAAACTCAAGGGCACTCAGCAAAGGGTTTTGTGAGGCACTTGTCCACTTCATCCTTCAGCTGCAGTGCCTTTGATGGTGGCCCTGGATCTTCTGATGCGTGTCATCACTGCTAGCTTGGCCCACTGCGCCCTGCAGGTATCATGTGACTCTTGGGTAGCTCACATTTGGTGGCTCAAAATGGAAATGAGCCAAATTGTAGCACAGGTGAGATTTTCAACTCCTGTCCTCCCAGGTGTGTCTTAGTGCACATCGAGACAGGACGGGTGCATCCCTCCTGCCCCAGCTTTCCATGCTGATTCCCACCTGAAGGATGAGGAGAGGGCCTGGGAACTGAAATTTGCCCACGATCAAAAGCCATTTTGAAGCTGCTCCATGTGTTCTGTACCATGGACGGGGCTGAAGGCACAGTCCATTTGGAGACAACCAAATGCTGTGTGTCACTAAATCCCTCTGGGAAGGGCACATCTGTGCTGGACAGAAGGCACAGCATCGAGCTGATGCTCTCAGAGACTGGCCTGCTGATGTGCCCACCCACCCACCCTGCAGCAGCGGCTGCAGTCACGTCCCCGGGGTCCACGCACTTGGGTAGGGTGGGAGCTCACAAGCCCATCTGGACATCCTTCTTGTCCACGTTCTCCAGTCTCCAGGACTCCAGAGGTTTCCACTCAAGGTCCTGCTCCATGGAAGGCAGGAACAATTCATAGGGACTTGCCCCTGGCAGAGCACACGTGCAAGGGGGATGTGGAGCAGGGAATGCCTCAAGGCAGGGTGAGGGGGGCAAAAGGAACACCCACCTTTATTTCCAGAGGCATGGGAAATTAAAAGGGAAGGAAATAGTCGAGGAAAACCCAAGGACTGGCTTCCTCTCCATATTTTCCTCCTCACCTGCTGGCACGGGCCACTTGTGTCCCAGCAGAGCACAAGTTTGGCCCAGTATCTGTGGGCCAGGGACAGGGTCAAACGGGAGCTGTGTCCCCAGCACTGGGGGTCTTTCAGGCTGAAGTTAGGGGAAATAGGAACAACAACTGAAACAAGCCAGCGGATTTTGGGCAGCCGGTCCCTCCAGCCTTGGGCTGACAGGGTGAATCCAAACTGGGAAGCCAAAAGCCATGAGCACTGAACCAGGCCAAGAGAGCCCAAGGCTCAGGATGACCCCACCCAGGTGTTACCCACCCCAGGGAGGCCCCACTCCGGGCTGGGGTGGGTGCTCCCACCACTGACCCCACACAGCACTCACTCAGAGCAGCATCTCTCCAGTCTGCCTCATCCACACCACAAAAAAAGCCACTTGGCACAGTTTGGGATCAAGTGTACATTTTTATTTTTTAATGGAACATAGACTCCTTTAGAAAAAGAAACATTCAGCTGGATGATAACACCCATAGAAAAAACACCAATCTTGTGTTCTCTTTTTTTTTTTTTTTTTTTTTAATTTGGCATTTGTTATCTTCATTTATATTAAAGCAAAGTGCATCTTTCTTACTTTTTTCTCGTTTATACACATTGCACAATACATAAATAATGGTGCTTATAAAACATCTTTATATTTACAAATAATAATATATTTATATATAACATAAAAT
>WAAE01003417.1:0-25381 GCA_013400495.1 Nicator chloris | reverse complement strand
GGAAACAAAGCAGTTATCAGTATTTAGTGGGCTTCTTGCACAAGAGCCAATCAGTCTTCTACATGCCTGTGTCAGTATTTTTCCTACTATCTTTAGAATCAGGAAATCCAAGTGGGATATATCCAAAGATGAAACTAGATTGATCCCACTCAGAAAAGACTATGTCTTCACAACAGTCTTATCAGGGAATTCAGAAAGCAGTCCCTTGTGTTAAATAGCGCTTTTATATATAGTCAAAAGCTGAATTAATTGAACTTCACAGAGCAAATTGTAAAAGAAGAAAAATACTAAATGTAGATTAATACTGAATGAGAATGAAAGGAAACAAGTAAAGATGCTCATCCTGGAACATTCCACTATCAGGACTTAAGGCACAAAGGTCAGGGAGCTATTTCCATGAGATAGTGCCTAGGCATAGAATCTCACAGAAAATTAACAGGTTTGTTCTATTTCCACAGTTTACCTATCAAATAAGACAATTCCTTGCTGAAAAATGCTGTGCGCATTTTAACTGATGAAAATCAAGAATCACTGTCAAAAACTGTGACCCTATATGCATACAAAAATCATCTTCAGCAGAACATTTATCATCTTGTGATGCAGGGGAAGGGAAGGTGTTTCCTACTTGATTTGTGCTGTCTGTATCAAGGCAGCACTGTGAACAAATGCTGAGGAAATGTTCTGCTTCCTTTGCAACTCAGCAAGACAAAATATAAAATCTGTCCTCAAGGGTGTCGTGTTCTGTGGCAGCTGTTCTAAAGTTCACAGGCTTGTGAGATCAAACATTTTTACTGAAGTAACTGATAATTTGCAGACTGACAAAGAGACCCATATCCACACTGAGTGAAATCATAAGGATGTAATGTGAAAGCATCTGAGAAAATAGGAGGGTTTTGGTCCCAATAGCTATCTGTAAAGCATGTAAAATGTAATCCCAAAAGTTTCTTATTTGAACCAAAAAAAAGGAAACTGTATTATCAAATAACGTGGGGGTTTTATTTTTTGTTTAGCTACAGCTGGTAAAATACTAAGCAACTTACCACCACAGCCAGTTCAGTGTTATTCCAGAGTTAAAAGTTATCTTAACTAATTTGGTCATTATTTGAGTCATCTAAAGTTATCATCCTGAATAGAAACATACTTACTTGTGATTGTTCAGTGTTAGAAAATTAGAAATCACTGAGATGACAAAGCTAAAGTTGGTGTTGGTAATAGAAATATAACAGTTTTCTCACAGGTTAAATGAGTACCAAAATCACGAAATGTCATTTGAAAATGTTTGGTGATTAACATCTGATCTCAGTGTTCAAATGATCCATTCTATCAACCCTAACAGGTGTAAGAGGCAAAAAAGGCAAAGCCTGTATTTGCCACAGGGGTAAACGGAATGCTATCTCTGAAATTACTTCCAGAGCTTCAGAGACAACATTGATTTAGCTAACTTTGACTTAGATTTCAGTATAAAACATGACAGTACATTACACAATAACAGAATCAACTAGGCCAGAAAAGTCCTCTGAGATCATCAAGTCCAATGTATGACCCAACACCACCTTGTCAACAAGACCACAGCACTAAATGCTACATCCAGTCTCTCCTTAAATATCTCCAGTGACTCCACCACCTCCCTGGGCAGCCCATTCCAAAGCCCAGTCACCCTTTCTGTGAAGAAATTCTTCCTAATATCCAACTTAAACCTCTCCTGGCACAGTTTAAGAATGAACGTATCCTTTACAAACAGCCGAGAGCTTAACCTAGTACAATCTGACTCAAGAAAAGCAAAAGAAAATAGATGACCTGCCAAAGTCAGAAAGGAAGAAGGCAGACAGGTAGGCAGCAGCATCTACTCACCCTAAGTCACACCCTGCCATCTACAATAAAAGGAAAGGCAACACCTCTCTCTATTTTATTAGAAAGAAGCCTCTTTTAGTCTATTAGTTATTTATATCAGCAGTAACTTCTGAAGACTGCAATATCAACTTAATTTCTAAAAAAAAGGAGGGTATAAAATATGACTTTATTTTATTTAAGTCCTCAAAGTCCAGCATGAACCCAAGTGATAAATTTCAGAATAATTTTATTAGTACCTCCTGCCCTGTTATAGTGAAAACATTCAAAGAGAAACAAAAATAAAAAGTACTTGGTAAATTACAATATTTCATAGCAGAAAGAGAAATTAAAGATAAGCCTTTTATGAAGATGTAGCTTTCAGGGATGTGTTAAAGAATAGTCTTTTTAAACACAAACAATGAGATTTTGTTTACAACAGGCTTCCTTCTTACTTCCTCACAATCTGTTCAAAATTCTAAAAAAGCCAAAATTCTTTTGATAAGTGATATTCATGGAACAGATTAAGGTTTTCCTAAGATAACGAAAATTCCAAAGACATTCTTTTTTTGTTAAAAATAGAATTATTTTTAAGGGGCTCTCTCCAAGAGCCAGACACATATTTTGAAATTTTTTCACTGATAGCATATGAGCATGAATAAGGCCCATGCATTCAGAACTACTTTAAAAGAGTTTGTGGATATTTTCCATACCTGACTGCCTTTTTCTAGTTAATTCATGACCTGTAATTTCTTTGCTATTTTTCCCCTGGCCAAAGATTCCTAACTAAGCAGAAGTAACCATCATTAGGGTAAACATGATGAAAGTAGAAAACACAGTAAGAAGCTTTTGATTAATTTATTCTATAATTGCAGGGCTTTCTTTTGACTAACAAAACCCTCAGTCAAGGACACCATGAAATTTTAAGGTATTAGCTGGAGAAGTCCTTTTGGAACTGGTACTAACCATGTCACAGCCTTCATTTAGAGACCACATTTCACCTGTAGATATTCACACTGTGTAAAAGAAAACTGGAAATTAAATAACAGTCACATTACAGTATACCTAATTTTTGCTCATCTAATTCCAAAAACTGGAGAATTAGAAAGGAGCAACTACATTGGCAAGGCTGACTGTGGTGCTGCTACAGGGCCCAGTAGCAGCCTGCCTTTCCTTTTTTGAATCCTGTCTTGTAATTTGCTTGCACCCTAACCTAGACCTCTTTGCTCTCTGAATCGTTATTTGCTGACAGGAAAATCCACTGCAGGTAACAAGAATGACATAAGGAAAATCTGTTTCTGGAAATTCCCATAAGATACTGTTCACCCTATCTAGCCCCTTCGCACAGCTCACCGCTGCCAGAATATCTCCTGAGTGGTGTCTGTAAAACAGAGTTTGTGCAGTACAAAGTGGTCTGCAACTTTTCCTCACCAAGCACTTTCCTTTGCTTATTTGCCACATCCAATATCCAGCAATTTATCAAACCCTTTCCCTTGTTATGGTGTTGTTTTTTTTTTTTAATCAAGGTTATTGTTTGGTGGTGCTGTTTTTTCTAAGTGTTTTCAGCTGCCAGTCCACTTTTGGAAGTGTATTAGTTAATGAAAATATTGATAAAACCTACAGAAAGTGAAGACTGTCTATACCTATAGATGACTGCCCTATTCTGCAAGCCAAAGCATATTGGTCCTTTTTCTTCCAGGGAGAAGAAAGAAATAGAAAGAAAAGGACTTCTGACTATGGACGAAACAAAAAACTGGCAGAAGAAATCTGCCAGGTTAGGAGCCACCAATAACAAATTCATCCTTAGACAATGGAAAGATCATGTCAGCCATAAAACTGGAGTAGCAATGCTCTGAATGAGTGTTTTATGTCACACAAAGAATCATCAGCAAAGGTTTTGGCAAAAGCAGTTTTAATATATTAGTGACAGCATGACAGAGTTCATTGCCAAGGTCCACTCTACTGCTAGCTAGGTAGTTAAAGTGCAGAGAAAAATCTAAAATCAGTCAATCCAAACCCCAAATTAACTTCAGATTATCTATGCAGAGGTTGGGCATGGAAAATGGATAAGGTGGGAAAGGGTAAGGATAAAAAATCACGAGGAAAATCTTTCCATTGAATCACAAGTTTCAGGTTTTGGCATGCCCTTGCCAAACTTAGCCCCAGACTTAACCAAGCGTTTAGGCCTAAAGGTTTTAACTTGACTTCAATCTAGCAGCACTAAATTGATAATCTAATTTTAAAAATAACAAAATATTCTATCAAGTTTACTATAAGCGCAACAGTAACTCACAGGCCTAACTTATCAATCTAAAGTACTTAAGAATCTAAGAGAGCAATATTCATAGTACCTTTAGTTGCTTTAGCACATTCGGCCTCACACATCCAGAGGCCTAAAGGAGTAAGTACAAGGTATATACCTGTAAAAACTCCTCTTGAGTTCAGTGAAGTGCTCACATCAGATTCCTCTGCACTTTGTCAGTGGGTGAAGGGTTTTGCCTCAAGGGATAGGGGTATCAGCCCAGGCTCCACTGGCAGAGTTGGGCATCAGTCCTCTGAGTATCATGAACCTGAGAGTTCACTGGCTCTGATATGTATGTTTTAGCCTGGGGAAATCTTCTGTGGCCTTTTACACTGTCCCACATGTGGTGAAGCCAGCTGGACTGGTGAGGCAGAGAGTGGAGCTGCTCCTGACAGGGGCTGTCTGAGGTAGAAAACCTTTGTGCTAGAAAGTACAAACTTGCTCTTCTTCATGTGTAAGAGCTTGCTGAGCTGTTGAGCTTGCTGAGCTTCAGAGTGGGTGCACTGGGATATGTGTTAGAGGGGGCAGAAGAGTGTGCTGTGAGTCCCCAGGAGGGACTGCAAGAAAAAACGGAAGAGGCCCTCGGGCACTGAGGAGCCATGGGGTACAGCCTTCCTGCAGTGACAAGAGTGGGTGCAGGATGCACAGGGAGATGACATTTCTTCTGCTGCTACCCTGTGGCTGGGACACCATAGTCCAGAGCTGCCTCGAAACCTCTGACCAGCTGCAGGTGCTCAAGACAGGGATGAGTTGATGCAAGCTAGGGAAAGACACGAGGGACTGTTGGCAGTAGCGGGATCCAGGCCACACCTCCTGAAAGTACCATGGAGAGCATCACATATGCTGGAAGGGGATGAATCTCAGCCTAAAGCAAAGCAATTATCTACCCTGTTTTATGCCATGGTACCTGCATTCCCATAGACTTCTCCTGATAAGACCAACACCATGATGTATGGTAGTGAGTACAAGGGTCCTTACTCTCTGCTTTCACCCAGCAGTAAAACATTCAAAAATACAATCTTCAGATTTACAGAGAACAGCATTATTTAACATCTGTGCCAGAGACATTTTACATTAAAGCAACAGTAAAAAGACCTTACATTTACCTAAAAGAGCTTTCTAAATGACATGTATTATTTGGCCTATGTATTATCATTTCTATTCATAATTAATGGAAATATAGCAATTTTTTGCTAATGGAAAAGAATCCCTGCAAAGAGCACTTTGATTGCATTGTATTTATTACCCATCTTAGGAACTAAATATGCACTTAACCTGTAATTAAGGGTACACAATAAGAGCTTTGTAAATACTGGAGGTGAAAATGTCCTCTCAACACCACTTAGTACCATTAGGCAAAATATTTGCTCTAAGGGCTGTCTCTTTGAAGTGCTAAAATTGTTTTTATGGAAGAAAAAAGGAAGGAAAAGAAAAATCTTAAAATTAGCACAGACTTGTTTCCTTACAGCTTTCACGCTTACTTGCCAAGTGTTGTGTGCTCAATCAACACTGCATGTGCAAAATAATAAAAAATACAGTCTGTGATGGTCTGAAACCTCTTTCTGCTGGGGAGCATGAGGAATGGATCGAAACGGAAAAAGTCTGATGTGCAAAATCTGTTCACAAAAAAATTTCAAACATTTTTGCTTGGAAGCTGTCCCACTTCATAACAGCATACAGCAAAATGAGCAAGGATGGTTGGCCTGTCCTTTATAGAGGGTAATTACTCTTGACTTTGCCCAATTTCTGATCACCTGTTTCCCTTTTCCATAGCACACTCAGTCCTGACTTTCAGGCTTGACGCAGAATGGGTGGATGTTGCTGTAATATGGAAAGCAGAGAGAATCTGTGCAAATGTGCTCTTTGCTTGCTGTGTCCTCTGAAGAGGGCCATGCCTGACCCCACAGGTGCATAACTGCTATCTTGACAGTGTCACTGGAGCACTTATATTCCACAAAAAGTGTTATGTGTTCCTAGCTCGCTTTGTGCGTAAGCAAGAGCTAAGAGTACTTCTTATTTTGTGATAATTGGCAGCACAATTTGACCTTAGAAAAGCGTTATATTTCATTTTCAAAAAGAGGAAAGAAGACTAAGTGACATAAATAAACATCAGATAACTTGCAATTTCTTTGCAGAATTTTAAAAAACCTTGCAAATCCAAAAGCAATGTATTTTTTCTTAGGGGTAATGAATATCAGAACCTTAGGCTCAAATATTTAATCAGTCTTCCAAACAATCTTCTAGAGATGATTCAACTCTCAGACATATGGAATTATTTACAATTATACATGTAAATCTTTAAAAAGTAGACCTTTAAAAATAATTTTTCACTTCTGTTTTGAAGATTTTGGGCTCATATCTCACTGGATTGATTTATTAAATGAGCTTGCAATGCCATGTAGATGAGCAGCACGTGGCACATGCTTATAGAAACAATTTAATTCCTAGTATTAATGAGGGAGAGAGGAAATCTTCATGGCAATGCCATATCCTGATATTATGTGAACAAGTAACAAGGAAGGATTCAAGGTTCCCTGAAAGTGGTACTTGGATGAAATTAGCATTTGTCTTTAAATTACCCACTGTAACAGCTGTTCCAATGTTAATAATGACTTTGGCACTGCTCTTGGGAGATGCTGTTTCTAGTCTATCTATATTTCCTCTGAGCAGAGTTAGCAGGTGTTACTGTAAATTTCTGATTCTACGTTAGAATGTCTTATGCTTTTTTCTGCTGGAGCTTCACCACTGGACTTTCAGGCAGAGGAGAACAGCCGTGTTGCTGCAGCTGCAAGTGTTTTTCTATTAAAGACCTTTGTGAGTCTAATAGTAAGACTTGCTACAGGCCACAGTCTGCAGATAGCTTGGAGCTGCCATTTCACACATTTTCTTTGGAAGCGTGCATCACTTCTTAAGTGAAACAATTTGTGACTGAATCAACATTGACAGCTAAGCTCAGAATTGGTGGCATTAGAGGGAAGGATGTCCTTTAGTTCTTAGGTGCTGTACCTGACCATGATCATAACAGTTATTTCTTCCACCCCCAGAGTGCAGTCTGTCTCTGAAAACTGCTCCTGCTGCCATGTAACTTGCAAGGGATTCTGAGTGCCATGACAAGGACAGACAGACAACCCAGGGAATATGAGGCAAGGCAGAAGATACTACAGGAGGAATCTGGGCAAATTGAGGCAGAAATTTCTCAATGTTTTTTTGCCATGGCATCAATACTAGCTAAACTTCTTTTTTTGTCTACTTAAACTTTTAATTTTAATCCAGTGCATATCACAGAGCAAATTTAATTGTTTGTTAAGAAAGCTACAACAAAGTCCTGAAATTAGCTCCATTTCAGATACCCCTGCTAGGTGTGAAAAACTCTCTCCTACTCTCCAGCCTGTATATTTATTGAAAAACAATGCCAGGCACATAGTCTCCCTCATCTGACCTTCTTCCCAAGTTCCACCCATGTAGAAATGTTATGAAAATTAGAAAACAAACAAACACCACCACCACCACCCATTTTAACATTCAAATTATAAAAAAAAACAAACCCAAATTCATTTTTAAAAGACAGCCTTGAAATATCTCAACTACACCCAGCTGTCTTCAGCTGATATGCCTCAAACTCCACATTTCCTCAGTAATCTGGCTGTCATATCATGTTCTTGTTTCTCTTGCCATAACAAGAAGGCATTCTCCACTAAACAGAAAGACAGAATAAACAGGTGATATTTCAATAAAATCATGTGCTTAGAATAAACCAAAAATTTCTACTAGTTGGTGTCTGCCACAGCTGTCAGAGTTGACGACAGAAGCCAGCCGTTCAGTCTGTCCTCAGCTCCAGTGCTTCCCAGAAGATGTTCAGAGCCCTGTATTATGATGATGCTGAATTCAAACTTTTTTGCTATTATTCACAGATCATATCATGCTAACAGTCACTCTGGCTTCAGTTTAATCTGAGTGTTAGTCTCATATTTTTCTTTTGAAGTTCCCAGTGGGTATGAGTGCTCCAAAGTGCTGCGCACAAAAGTAGAACCTGCTTAAATGAGCTGATATTTCTCCTTTAAAAAGTAGATGTGTAGATTGATACAAAGTTTTACAGCAAATCAGAAACTGGATATCAGGACACTGATGTCTTCCCTCACCATTTTCATTACAATCTGCAGATGCAGCCACATCTCTGGATTGAATGATATAGTCAACACAAAGTTCTCTATAAGTACAAAAAAAAAAAAAAAAAAAACAAAGGAAGAAGAGGAATAATTTAGCCCCCCATATTATAAAATAAATAGAATCTAAACTGATCATTCTTCAAGTATCATATTCTGAGTTCTAATATATTCACTATTAAGGAAAAAAACAAAAAGCTGTTTCATCCATAAAACTTCAGGGAATGTAAAATTTGCATTTCAGTCCATTAAAAAATTACCTGCATAATATTCATTTAAGGAGGAAACTGAAAATGATAATCATCAAATGTTTTCTGAGGAGAACAGAAACATAACAAATAGATAACATAACAAATGTAGCTGAACTTCATCCTAGTTAAGTGAGAATTTTCATTGAAATTTATTAGCATCTTATTGGGCATATAAGGTTAGCTACAGCATAGCTTTTTTAACAGATTCTGATGATAATGAACCAAGAGGAATTTTAATGTGCTGCCCTGTCATTAGTGATCTGTCCCAGTAGATATGAGTTTTGCCAGATTATCCTAGATTCACATGATTTGCAGTGTGATATGGTTTTCTTTTGTCCTTTTTGCAAAAACTAAAAGGAAAAAAAAATACAATGGAGACTTGTTCTAACCTGTAATTTAATTTTTGAGTTATTTCACTTCACATTTTATACCAAGATTTCTTTTGGGATAAGCAGTCAGTCCACTATGGTAGGATTAATAAGCAACATTAAACAGCAGGACACCAGCAGTGAATGTACACATCATTGATTCTGACTTGATTTTCATCTATTCTCATCCCTTGATCTTCAATACCTTTCTAATTTCACCTTGTTACTCTAAAACCCTATCATAAAAAGGCAGACATCTGTCACATAAAAGCCGTCATGTGGGGTTATCAATCTGTCATTCTGAGCAGTGCAAAAGTGGCCTTTTCACATGATCTTTATCTTGCACATGTTATTCAGAAGAGTCAAAGATTGCCACATTGTGACAATTCCAAACTATTTGCCACATGCCAAGTATCCCACTCAGTTGAATGAAATGTATTGAACTCCCCTTAACAGCACAAACACAGCAGGTGACAGACACCTGCGACTAAGAGAACTCAGAGCATGTGGGTTTTTTAGAGTTTAGCAAAGCTTTTCATACTGTCTCACACAGCATCCTTCTGTGAAAAATGTCCAGCATACATGTAGACAAGTCCATAACATGCTGGATGAACAGCTGGTTGGGGAGTTGGGCTCAAAGGGTTACAATAAATGGGCTTGCATCAAACTAGAAGCTTGTAACCACTGAGGGCTCTGTTTTAGGTTCAGTGTTTTTTAATGTTTTTTATTAATTCACACAGATGCAGAAATTGAATATACCTCTCATGGTTTGACACTGGCTAAATGCCAGGCACGCATGAAGAGGCTCACTCACCCTCCCCTGCCACAGCTGAGCAGAGGAGAAAAAATTATTGAAGGTTGCATCAGTTAAGGTTCAGGAAATAACACTCCAAGGGCAAAACAGGCTCAACTTGGAGCTACAAAGTGAATTTGTTACTGACAAAGTCAGAGGAGAAGTAAAATAAGCCCTTAAAAACACCTTGTCTTCCCCCAACTCCTTCCTCCTTTCCACCGACAGCACAGGGAGACAGGGCATGGGATTTTGGTCAGTTCATCTCCTGAGGTTTTCTTCCACTGCACAGGGAGAGGGNCTTCCACTGCACAGGGAGAGGGGTCCTTCCCCTGTGAGACCGTGGGGTCCCTCCCACGGGAGACAGTTCTCTGTGAACTTCTCCAGTGTGGGTCCACTCTCATGAGCAGCAATCTCCCAAAACTGCTGTGGTGTGGGTCACTCTTCCACGGGGTGCAGTCCTCCAAGGACACGCTGCTCCAGCCTGGGAGTAGAACCCCTCTCTCCACTGGGTCTCCCACAGGATCACAGCCTCCTCCAGGCATCCACCTTCTCTGGCATGGGCGCCTCCCCGACGCGCTGCAGGTGGATCTCTGCATCCCCCATGGATCCCCACAGGACATGGGTGGATTTCTGCATCCCTGATGGATTCCCATGGGCTGTGGGTGGATCTCTGCATTCCCCGTGGATCCCCATGGGCTGAGGGGCACAGCTGCTGCACCATGGTCTGCACCACAGCCTGCAGAGGAATCTCAGCTCGAATGCTGGGAGCACCTCCTGCCCCTCCTTCTCCAGTGACCTTCGTGTCTCCATGTTGTTTCCCTTACATGTTCTCACTTCCTTCTCTTCTCTGGTTAGAAAAAAATGTGCCCCCTTTGGTCTGATTTTCTTCTTAAACTGTCATCACAGAGGAGTTCCCAACTTCTCTAATTGGGCAAGCAGCATGTCCATCTTCAGAGCCGTCAGGGATTGGCTCTGCCGGACATGGTGGAAGCTTCTAGAAGCTTGTCACAGAAGCCAGCTCTGTGGCTGCTCTGCTACGAAGAACCAGGCCATAAAAAACCAACAAAATACATGAAGTAAATTCATGGATGATACTAAATTAGGAGGACTCTCAAGGGTGGACTTTCTCATGGGTGGAGACGCCTGACAGAGAGATCTGGATAGATTAAGGACAGGAAGCCAGGCAATCACCAGCCATATGAAACATAAAATTCTCCACCTGGGATGGGACAATGCTGTTTATACATACATACATACATATGTGGCAAGTTGAACAGGAACACGAGTCAGCAGTGCCCTGGCCAGCCAGGAGGGCCAGCCATGTCCTTGGGACCGTCAGGCACAGCATCACCAGCTGGGCAAGGCAGGGGATCATCCCGCTCTGCTCTGCGCTGGGGAAGCCTCACCTCAAAAGATGTGTACAGTTTTGGGCTACTCAACATGAGAAATAAGCTATTAAAGAGCATCCAGAAGAGGGTCTTGAGGATAGTGAAAGGTCTGGAGGGGAAACCATACGGGGAGTGGCTGAGCCCACTTGGTCTGTTCAGCCTGGAGGAGAGTGAGGGGAGACCTCATGTGGTTCACAGCTTCCTCAAGGTGGGCAGCGGGCAGGGAGGTGCTGGTTTCTTCTCTCCAGTGACCAGCAATAAGGCACAAAGAAATGGAACAAGGCTGTATAAGGGGAATGTCAGATCTCACATTAGGAAAAGGTTCTTCAGTGAGAGGTTGGTCAGTCACTGGAACAGGGAAGAAGTCATGGCATCAAGCCTGCCAGAATTGAAGCACTACCTGGACAACACTTTTAGCCAGACAGTTTAATTTTAGATATTCCGGAGAGGAGTTAGGAGTTGAACGTAATGATCCTTCCATGAGAGACACCACCTTCCCAGGACACTGTTACAGTCTGAGGGGCAGACTCTGATCTTCTCTTACCTCCACTGAATTTGTTCTCTGATTTTGTTGGAATCTCCAATCTTTCCTTTGTAGAAACATTAAGAAGCTGTAATGATTGCAGTTCACAATGAAAAATTTCAAAATTACTTAGAAAGGAAATACTAAACTATACTAAATACTAAACTATACTAAACTAGAACTTAACTAGTCCATTCTGTGTTGTATCTTCTTATCTGTCATTGTCTGGTTGATTCTGCCCATGTTGTCACTCATCCCAAGTTCTCTGAAACAGACTACTTCTTAAACTTCTCTGCAGTTTTGGCCAATACTTTGGCGCAAGACAAATAAATTAGGACAGCATTATTTGAATATACAGAATCTATTTGTAAGTATGCCAATGCCTGCACATGATATTTTTACAAAATCATGGACAGATTGAACATACAGATTACTGATGAGTTCATATTTTAATAAATTTATAACAAAACAAATGGGTCTGTAGCCTTGAAAATTTGAACCACTTAGATATGAAAAATACATAGAATAGGATACAAAGAAAGGACACTTTGTTGATATCTGTAGCCTTTTTTGTGGAAGTTACAGCCCATGATCTCCCCAGTAAGGAAGTAAGTGGCAAACATGCTTTCTTTGAGTGAAATGTAAAGAATTTGGGTGAAATTCTGCATCTTCTTAAGTAGACAGAGATATCTGTGTTAAAGTCACTCAGTGCACCTGAAGTTGAGTAAAGCCTCCAACATCCCCATGTACCATAAAACCTGGAAAGCTCTCGTTTTCTGTGCGAATACCAGTCGAAGACTTCAGGAAAAAAGGGTCAAAGAAAAATTAATTTCTGCAGGTTTGCTTCCGTGTTCAACTTGCCATGTATGTACGTATTGCTTTCTAGTCCCAGTATCCATTACTTACAGCCACCATTTGAGGGTGGTGCATCCTTCTCGCAAATATTTCATTCAAAGAGTTTCGTTTGAAAGCTGAGAACTTTAAAAATCCCTCAAAAATTCATAGGCAGACCATGTGGTCATTTGAACAGAGCATTTTTCAACTGCTATTATTGAATGGGTTCTAATGTTATCTAAAAATTGCTTGAAGTAAAATGGAATTATAATAAATCACAAGCCATGAGTTTGTGCTGGACATTGGATGTTATTAATACATTTCTCTGTAATCAGGTATCAAAATAATAATTAGTGGTGCAAAGAGAAATTCACAAGAAGCTGAGGGACAGGAAATAATTTCTTCAACAAAACCTTTGGGCAGAGTGTCTATTTTACATTCCGGAGTTCAGTAAGATAGATATTCTCTAGAGACACGAGTTTTGTAGACTAACCTCATGGAGATATTGGAAATGCAGTGCAGGTCAACAGTGCATTTCAGTAGGTCTGCCTTATTGGGCAGCTGGAGGGGTTAATGTAAAGCTTGGAGTGATGGCCCAAGACCTCCCTCCACATAACCTCTCAGGTCAAAACAGAGAGAGTACTTGTTTTATTTCTAATATCCCTGAAGGTAAATCCTTTAAAATCAAGTGCCACTGTAAAAATTTCCTTTCTTACCAGGTCTTGGCTTTGTAAGAGTGAATGTCTTTTGCAAGCCTATAAGCAGGGCGAAGAGAGATTGATGTGCCTACGAGGCATTAATATAGTCAATATTAGATGGATTTATGCACTTTTTAAATATGAAGCCACTATATTAACTTTTTCAGCAATTACTTTGTAAATTTATCATTTCAGGCTAGACAGATAGACAGATAGACAGACAGACAGATAGATTAGGTAGATAGACAGACAGACAGACATAAGTTTGGTGGCTAAACTTAATTTAAAATTTTAAAATTTATAAATCCATTATACCTCTCTGCTGGGTATTTCTGGCTTCAAATACACATCTAAATCACATACATATATCTGCAAATAATATGTGCATGCTGGTTGGTAAATGCTATTTTATTCTGTCATTTCAAAGGTTGTGCTAAATTTTCTTAAATAGTGTTAAGTACCAAAATTCATTTTCATTCCACTTGGAATATAACACAGTAAAATATATTACCTCTATCACTAAAGTGTATTGCACCATATTTTCAGGGAGCTTGTTTTAGTTAAACATTTCCTTTCACAGGAAAAAATTAATAGTTTTAAAAGCTGGATAAATATTCTCAAAGCCAGCTCTTAATTTTAGCCATGCTGTATTTGTTCACAGTGAGTAACACAGTTTCCTCCAACCAGTCAAAACAAAATGAATAAAAGCAGCACAATTGAGCTCTGAATAATCTGATTTGAATAATTTTAATTTTGAGGATTTTGTTGTTATCCATGACTGTCAAAATGGAATAAAATTGTCTTTGTCATTATAGTCAACATACAGAGTACTTAGGTTATTCTCATCCATATTACTACTTCTATATTTAAAGCTAAGCAAGAGCACAAATTGGTATTTGAAATGGTAACTATTTTCTGAGAAAAAGGAAACTTCAACCTACACTGTAATTAATTTTATCCCTAGAAATCCTACAGGGTCACTAGGTCCACATAAGAGGAAAATACTGTATCAGAAGTATGAATAAATTTTTATGTGAATATCCTTTACAGAAATTTCAATGGATCAAGCCAAAGATTTCTGGTAAAATTTATATTTGTAAATAATTCCAATCAAACATAGAATCAAATACATGTTATTGTAGAGTTAGAGAAATAAAGTGGAAATTAGGCTCTGGAGTGAAACAATTCATGTCTCTATAGGCAGCCTAACCTCTATCACTAAAGTGTGTTTCACCATTTTGCTTCCATGTGTGAAGACCTCCACCTCTTTTAGAGGTCCAGTTAACATCTTGAAATCTGGCTTTCCAAAGTAGTGAGGTCAGCTCTGAATACTGAAGTCCTGGCACTTCAAATTATATTGTCTGTGCAAAAAAGTAATTGAAATAAACCTGAAACAGTAATCATTTGAGAGACTTACAGAACTGACAGTTCAGGGAAGAAATTCCTTTTTCACCTACACACCTCTTACCAACCTTCTTGGATCCTTCAGATAAACCACAGTACTAATTCTTCCACCAGGACACCTTGTGACAAGATCTGTTAAATCTTCAGGTGTCTGCTAAATCTCTATTCTTACTGCTTATAGTGCTGATCTCCTTGTTTAGCTACAAGCAGAACCTAAAAACACAGTGCCTACTTCCAAAACTTGCTGACAATTAAAATTGCTTTCCTTCCACGGATGGAAAGCAGTGGAATTATCAGCTTGCATCTCACTGACAAGTACAGCAAGATGCATTGATGTCTCCTTGTAAAATATACAAAAATAATTGAATGCATGGAGCAAGAAACAGGAATAAAAGCTGCATTTGTATTCAGTTGTGTTTTCAATAAGCTTTTAGAAGTACCAAATGTAATGTTCAAAGACTTTTTTATCCATAGCAGTGGCAGTCCTGTCTATCTGAATATGATATAGCTCTGTTGTGTATCTTTTAGATGCAATCTTTGTTATCAACAGTAAAAAATGAGCTACTCTTTTACTGGCTGAATGTGTGGAATGAATACCCTTGCCGTGTGACAGAGGAAACCTGAACACCATATGTCACCAGGTGCAGAGATTGTCAATCTTCAGTGCTCTGGTTGGAAAACTACTTGCCCAGTTCATGGCCCTTGTTGTGGATATCATAAAGGAGAAAAACTTCTCATGATAGTAATTGGCATTTTGGGGAAAAATCTGCGGGGAAAGGCAGTCAATTTGAGGTGGTCTGTATTGTTATAATAACAATTTTAGGGTATTGTCTGGTGTGAAAGTACAAGTCCAGACTTAATCATATAAAGTCTTCACCAGAATAAGTTTTCAGAAGCAGACCTTGTGCATACATAGCATATATGACTCAGAAATGAAGAGATACCGAAAATGTCTATGTGTGGTGATTAAGCTACAAAGGAACAAGATATCTAAGATATCTAACAACATTGTCAAAGAGTTTAAATGGCAGTTAAAGCCATTTCTGGATTTTGATCTAAACTTGGTTCCTCAGGGCTCTAATCTATTAACCTGTCCAGCTATGAAAATTAAAATTATGCTGGCTTTAGCCCAAAACCGCTTTTGCTTATCACATCAGAGATGAGCTGCAAAAACAGTTCACATGCCAGTATTGATCCAACGACAAATGTAGCTACGGTGCTGCCTCAGTTTTATTCAGACCCTACAACTTCTATCAGTGTGGGGCAAAGAAATCAAGTATACATTCTGGCACTTCCAGCATGATTGTGCTGTGGATCTTCCAATGGCTTTGTCAATGGAGCTTCCTCCTCAAAGTCATAAGTGCATTGTTCATCAGGATAAACACAAGCACTTCTCAGAGGCCTCATCTGTTTAGCCTTAAACATGGCAGAGTTGTTGCTGTCCATACTAGCCTAAACAAAAGCCCAGTGATCCTCACATATACGACTCCAAACCTAGCATGAGCAAGAGCATACTGTGCTTCATGGAAATGTTTCCAAGGTTTACCTATAATCATGATCTGTACCTGGAAAACCAGCAAAATATTTTAAGGGACAATAAAAATTTTCAATACTGTTTTCTAACAGTGATAAACAAGCTATTAAAATACTCCTCTTAGTATGAAAAAAGCATAATTTAAACTCTAAACATAGTGTTGCAACTAATATTAACAAGAACTTCTGCTAAACTGTAATGGATATGTTAAAGCTGATTCCACATAAATTTGCAGTTTTCTTGCTTGAAAATATCTGAGAGGATTGTGGTGTAAAAACATAGAAATACTACAAGGTACACAAAAATATAGATATGGTGATCAGTATGTTCAGAAAATAGTCACATGGTATAAAAAGTGTTTAACAATGTTTTCTTCATAGACAGATTAGGGCCTTTAAGATTACATTGGAAAATTTAGATTGTACTCCATTATTTTGTACAATGTACTACACTGGATTCTGACACTATCATTGCAGTTATCCTGTCACTTTGCATTGTCATTTCTGGATTTATGATCTATTTATTGAAGTATATTCATTTATTTAGATAAACTGTCTTCATGCAGAAGGAATGCTACTCCTATATTTGGGAGCATGAAATTTTATTACAGAAATGATAGTTTCATTTTAACATGTTCTGTAAATCAGAATGCTCTGAGTGAATCTACAAAGTTTAGGCTAGATGTATTTTTCATATATTTTAATTTTTCTTGATATTTAACTTCTCCCATCCCAAGATTAATTTTAAAAATAGGACGTCACTTTGCAGTGTCAATAGATGAAGGAAAGAAAACTGCAGATGGGTTCTTGCCAGGTAGCATTATTGTCTTCATGGTCCTTATTTCAACCGTGGAAAACCTGAGGGGAGTACAGGTCATGATTGCTGTTGCTCAGCTCTTCTTCTGGGACAGGAGAGGATGTGGTGTTTCATGGGTATTAGAGGTATGCCAGCTGGAGGAATAATTCTGATTGTGTTGTTGCTGGGTGGGGAGGCGGGAAGTCTTCCAAAAGCTATTTCCTCAGAGTCAAGAATTACAAACTGCCTGCTGAGGAGCCACTATCCCCACTGCATCCACAAGAAATCAGATTCAGCTACATCTAAAATCAATAATTATTGACATCTCCTTTAAACACACTTGCATATTTTATTATAAGATGCAAAAATAATATCTAGAAGGCTTCAAAACAATTTAATTTTATTTTATTTCAGTGAACAATTTTATTTTAATGGACAAAATTTTAACAATTAATACCGTTGCTAAATCCTAGTATGGACTAACCTACCCATTTTTGAAAGTGTAGTGTTAATTTCTCTTCTATATTTGTTCAGTATATGTTCTATGAATAAATACTGTGAAAGTGTAAGATTACACTTAGAAACTAGATGTAACTCTTTGCACTTGAGAAGCTAACTTTCCCTAAGGTACAGGACATTACAACTTTGCAAGTGTGTAACTGCAGAAAGCAGTGTGAAATTTTGTGGGGAAGTATTCTATAATTAGTAGTCCATAAAAACAATTGCTGAGCTAGCTCTCCAAATTAGAATTTACCATGCTTGCAAGTCAATGTTTTCTTAATGGGTAAGGAAAGAAATAGTAGAGTACAAGGCATACACATTATAAAATGAGACTTTTCTGTAAAAATCCCAGGGGTTCTGGGATTCTGTTGATATGAAGTAGCCCTAACGCCATCCTTTTTCTCACAAATCAGAAGTTTTCCAGTTAAGTCTTGACTAAGTTAATCAAAGTTCAGAGGGAACTTTAGACTTTTCTGGACAAACTGTCCTGCTGTTCCTTAGATTTTTTGATAAATTGCAAAAACTTTCTTCTAAATAAGCTATCTTTTGTTAATGTCTGGGGTTTTTTGGTAGGAATTACTTGAATCCTTGAATCTCCTTCAGCATTTCCACCAGCATGGATGAACACCCATGATTAAGCAGGATGCCTGGTTAGGACAAGATTAAGTAAAATCAGATTTAAAATCAATTCCAAACCTGACGGCTATAGGAAAAAAAGGGAATAACCATGTGTGAGGCACATGCTGATAACTCGAATGTATGAAATAGCTTTTCCTTAATTTTTCATTTCATTTATAACTTAGATATTGGGGAATGGTGTTAATGTAAAAACCGCTGTACTAAGATATTTGTATTTCTCATTGCAATAATCTAATTTGGGAGTGTATTTTGCTTTTTGTTCTAGAAACAGAAAGATTATCCTGGTGTGCGCTTTTAGTAGAGAAACTGTTTCTGAATGTGTCACTTCATGTTTTTCATTGACAAAAGAAATCTTAAAACTCTATGTCAGACAGAATCAGTAATCCGAGTCAGTTTGTTATGTATTTGCTCTCTGAACCTTTGTTAGAATCAGAAACTACTTCAGAATATTTAGCATGTTTGGATTTCTTACCCATGAGTGCCATTAAACGTTAGTTATATTGTGGCAAGGTGCCTATGTAAATAAATGATGTTTTCTTGGAACACTGAATGTTTTTCAAGTATGAAAACACTAATTTTAGAGATCCTAAGAAAAATTTTGAAAACTATTCTGATGTCTGACTGAATCCCTGCTCTATTGAGTTAGTGTGGCCTGGGTTGGTAGTGGGGTGCTACACTGATGGTTTCTGTGAGAAGTTGCCAGAAACTTCCTCCATGTCTGGCACAGCCATTGCCTGCTGGCTCCAGGATGGATGCTCTGCTGGCCAAGGCCAAGGTAATCAGAAATGGTGGTAACAGCTCTGTGATTTAAGGAAAGGTTGTGCTGCACATGTTGTAGTTGCCAGAGAAGAGTGAAGTAAGAATGTGTGAGAGGAACAGCCCTGCAGACACCCAGGTCAGTGCAGAAGGAGGGACAGAGCTGCTCCAGGCACTGGAGCTGAGATTCCCCTGCAGCCCCTGGTGCAGACCATGGTGAGGCAGCTGTGCCCCTGCCGCCCATGGGGATGCAGAGATCCACCCACAGCCCATGAGGGAGCCCCAGGCTGGAGCAGGTGGGTGCCTTAGAGGAAGCTGTGACCCCTTGGGAGGCCAGTGCTGGAACAGGCTCCTGGCAGGGGCCTGCAGACCCATGAGGAGAGCAGCCCATACTGGAGCAGGTCTCCTGGCAGGGCTTGGGACCCTGTGGGGGACCCATGTTGATGTAGTGTGTGCCTGAAGGACTGCCCCCTGTCCAAGCGCAACCCACGTTGGAGCAGCTAATGGTGAATGTTGCCCGTAGGATGCACTCATGCTGGTGTAGACAGCTATCTGCCATGAGAGAGACTCCAGAGCAGAGTAGTGAAAGGCCTCCTCTTCCTGAGCAGTGTCAGAAACAACAGGTACTGAGTGTAGCCCTCATTTCCCCTTTCTCTGTGCTGCTCATGGGAAGTAGAACCTTTGAAGGAGGAAGGGGTGGGGGAAGGGCGTTTTTAAGATTTATTTTACTTCTCATTATGCTGCTCTGGTTTTGTTTGTAATAAATTCAATTAATGCTCCAAGTGGAGCCACTTTTGCCCAGGACAGTATTTGGTGAGTGATCTCTCCTAGACCTTATCTCAACTCATGAACCTTTGTTATATTTTGTCTTCTCTGTCCAGTTTGACAGGGGAATGACAGAGCAGTTTTGGTGAGTGCCTGGCATCCACCCAGGGTCAGTCCACTACAGAAGTTATCATGTTTTTTATGATAACTTCAGTTTTGGTGAGTGCCTGGCATCCACCCAGGGTCAGTCCACTACAGAAGTTATCATAAAAAACATGAGGCATTGGAACAGGCTCTCCAGGGAAGTGGTTACAGCACCAGCCTCCCAGAGTTCAAGAAACTTTTGAACAATGCTCTTAGGCACATGCATGTAGGAATAAGGTAAAAAGCTCGCCTGTCATTTCTTCTAAGTGCAGCTAACAAGAAATTTGCAAATTCCCGTATGAAGCTATTTTGAGAATGAGAAGTTCCTTTAACACAACAATCTATTCTGAGAGTGAAAAACAAGTGCAACTGTAATAACAAGGGATTTGTCCCATGAGAATAAGTAAAGAAAATATGCAAAAAGTCCAAGAATAGATAGGTTTGATAGACAAGTAGAATGCCTTTTACTAACCAATAGAATAATTAACAAGAAAGGTATTAACCAATTAGAAGTTGCCCTCGAAGTTTGTAAAAACTGTACAAAAGACAGCATGCAGCCATAATAAAGAGCCTTCTAAAAACTTTTTTTGTGTCACTCTATATGTCATGTCCACTCTAACAACGATACATGAGTATAGTGATGGCACTGTGCAGGGAGTTGGACTGGATGAGCCTTGGAGGTCCCTTCCAATTCAACATTTTCTGTAATTCTGTGATTCTACTTGCCACACACAGGCTTTTGGCTTTTGCAAGCTGCTGGGGAAAGGTATTTTAAAATAAGATTCTCTGCTCTTCTGGTACATAGTGTTTACATCAATGTTATATAATCCTGTAAATACAGGTCACTGCTTTTGAGGCAGTGACATCGAGGTGTGCTTCTTTCACCAAGATTTTTATACCACCCCCATCAATCTGGTGGCTGTGTACCTAAGCAGTAAACATGGTACTTCTACTCAAAATAGAAAAAAATATTCAGTGTTCCTCACTATCTTAACTCTTAATCTCAGCTTCCCTTATGGCAATAAACCCCAATGAATCCTATGAAGTATGAGAAAATATCCAAATCAGATTGCTGGTTTCATACAATAATGAAGTGTTGATTAAAAATTACACAGCAATTAGTAGAAGCAAAACTGGGACTAACCACTTTACATGTCAATGGTTTACTTAGCTGACCTTAAAAGAAAAGTGCTGAAGATATTTGAGGGGTTTAGACAGTGAAATTTGACCTCTTTAAAAGCAACACTTGACAGGATTATGTACATACCTTTGCTCTAAACTCATTCTTTGCCTCAAAAAGAGAAAAATCACGTAGTCATTCTATTACCTACACATTCTGGACTGCCTGTAATAGTCTTTTAAGTACCTAAAAGGAACAATGTTTTAATTCTGCATGGATAAATTGCAGATGTTATGTGCTGCTTTCACACTTTTCAAAAAGAAAACTCAAAATTCAAGGTTGCTTATTTCTGTGCCTGTATTTAAACTATTTTATAAAAAATTGTTCTCCCGTTTTAAACACATGCATTTAGTTTAATAACAGTGAACACAGAATGGCTGAGACAAAACTGCTTGTTTTGAAAGGTCACAACAAATGATCTTTCTTTACTGTCTTGACAATAGAGAACAATAATAACAACCAACCTAGCTAGCCTATTAGCTGGCTTTTTTGCCCCTTTTTGGGCTTGAGCCAGTTAAAATTTAGCCACAAAACTAGATGCATTGTAAAAATTTCATGGCTTTTTTCTGGTTACAATTCTACAAAACTTGCCTTTGTAGACATTGATTTCATTGAGTTTTATCTATATAAGGAGAGCCTGGAGAACTAAAGTCTCCTGTGGACACTTCTGTTTTCCTCTAAATGTTCTGTTTTCCTGTTAGGTCCTGTTTTCCTCTAAATCAAGCTGCTTCTGCATTAATTTTATGGGCAAATAATTGAAAGTAACTAGGTTACCACAGCTTAATGACATGTCACTTGTCAGCCAAGCCAAAACAGATCACCACCTCCATGCCCCTACCTCTCTGCAAGAAAGAAATGAGTGTGTTTGCTCACACCATCATTTCCTTCATTAACCTAACGTAGCATCAGTGTCTGGCAGGATTGTTTCACGGACTCAGTCATGGACTTTTTATAAGTGATAATCCTGGTTCAAAATCTCATAGAATGAAGTCTTGATTTAAAAACAAAGATGTATCTGTATCCATTTCATTTAATATACTGGTTTTTGTGTGGGAGTTATGTATAACTTGGGACAGTATGTTTTTTCCCATTCTTACAGGTGCTAAAAAAACTTGGCTATGCATTCAACAACACCATCTGTTGAGGGAAGACACGTTATGAGATGCAACAAATATATAAAAGACACTTAGAAGAGAATACACTAATGTAAATTTTGAGGAAGAGTCTGTAAAAATAAATCATATTTTATATGCACTGTGACATGAATATGTCAGTGCTGGAAAAAATATCCCATAACACTTTAAAAGCAGTATTTTCCCTTTTCAGTTATCTTCTTAATTTTAAGCCACCTAATAAGTTAGAATCAGTCTGAATAAAACAAATTTTACAAAAGAAATAATGAAACATATAAAACCACAAGCAGTCCTCAGAACTACAGCAGAATATTGCACAATTCTACCAACAAAGCTTATGAGCTTATGAATACAAGCAATGTTTTTGTAGAACTGTATAAAGTTATTTAAGTCCCAGAACTTATCTTTCCTTGTCCAAAGGTGTCATTGGCTTAATGCAAGCTATTAACTCTTCTTCCAAATGTTTCGTAATAATCTACAGGACTCAGTCCTATACATGAAAATTCAGAACTAATGATGGATATTAAAATTTGCAGTATTGTTTTCAATATACGGGTCAGGGACTCATCAGATCCTACTTAACTTCACAAAGTTCTATATTAGTCTTTCATTTTTTGCAATAAAAAATTACTCAGGCAGGGATTAGTGCTATGCTATATATAAAAAAAAAGGACACAGTGTAAAGAGCTATTAGTTTTGAAGATTGTCTGTTTTGTAGTGGGAAAAAAACCCTCAAAAATGTATAAACAGCTGTTAGGCAAGACAAGCACAAAAGGAAAAAAGCAGATGTAGTGTTCTGCCACTGGTAGAAGATAAAGTCTAGACACTTTATGAAGACCAGATGCTGACAACAGTGTTATGATTGTCACTCTTTTTTATTGTAGTGCTAAATGATCCCAGGTATTCCCAGGAGTAAACTATGTCTAATGAATTCCCACTTGATAAGCATAACAGAAATGACAACTCAGGTGTGCTTTTGATCTTTCTGCTGCTCGAGAATTGTCAAGCTGCAGGTACTTTGTGAGACTGTAAGGCTTCATGACTTGAGGTATCAAACGATAGGAATAAAGACAAGTAACATTTTCATTCTGCTGCCACGTAGATGCAGATAAAAGAATGATTGCCTTCTGTGTGATTATACACCAGCTAACTTTAGCAGTGGTATCAAGTTCATTGAAGAGGGTAGGGATCTGGTCACAAATTTTTCCAAAAGGACAGCCTGCCCCACACTACTTGTGATCCCAGAAATGTGCTTATTGGGCATCTGAGCTAGCTGCCTTGAAGCTGCAGTCACACCTCCCAGTGCAAACAATACCTATCCTCAGTAAGATGTTGAGGTTTACTAGTTCAGTGGTTGTTTTTGTACGTTCCTAATATCAGCCTACCCAAAATTTTGCTAAGACGCTTCTCAGTGTGCAGGAGAAAGAAAAATTGAGGGTGTCACCTGGTGCCCTGTAGTGGATTTCAGGAAGGCTGATGTTAGCCAAACCAGTCAAGCCCCCTTGCAGGCAAAGGCTCAGGTGTAGAAGGGACCAACTACAATGACTTGGTACTGCTCTTCAGATAGTCTAGTAACATACTGAAGACAAAAAGAAGTCCAGAGTAATGTCAGATACTCACTTAAAAAGAGCTATCACAGTAGCTAAGGCCTGCGTCCAGCAGGCTGACTGCCCTATGGTCAAAAAAGACAGAACTCTGACAATGGCTTCAACCCACATGTTGATCAAGTGGGTTCTCCTGTTATATATAACATATATGTCTCTATATCTCTATAGATATATAGAGATATATAGATATAAAATGGACTAAAAAAATGTAGGAGATGCCTGCAGAGCTCAGAGAGTTTGCTACAACACACTTCCAAAGGTAATTGAGGTTATTCTGTTTGAAAAACAAAATAAAGTCAGATTTCTAGATGTGAGTTATTAGAGCTGTAGGTGGTAAATTAGTAACATATCCTCCTACTAATTCCATGGGCAGAATGGCAAAATGTTAAAAAAACACCCCACCGTGAAGCAATTTTATATTAGTCACTTTGAAAGGTGTATGCCTTTCTGCTGTGTTGTAGGTAAATCAATGGCAGTTTCAGTCATAATCTCCATTCCCCCAAACCAGGCGTTTGTACCTATATCTCTTCCAAAACTGCCATTGGAACTCCTCAGTAATCCGCTTACCCCATCCTTCTACAGAATAATGCACGTTTTACATAAAAAACCATGGTATTTCAAAGGAGTAGCACTATTTATCATAGACATCTGTTTGCTTATTTTTTGCTCCTGAGACAGATGCTTAGACTAAGAAGTAGTCTAAGATTGTTTTTGCGAAACTGCAAATAAAAATTGTCCAAGAAAATAGAAGGTTGCCTTCCCTTCAGGTCCCAAGTTGTACAGAGCTATGAATTTTAAAGAGGACTGAAATCCCAGCCATATTAGTTCAGCTCTGGCCCACAAAGCCTTGGTAAGCTTGTTTTCAAGGAAACAATAAAATTTTCATTTAGAGCTGAACTGTTAATATTTTCCACAGCTTAGATGTCTGAATCTATCTTCTCCATCCACTGCAGATCAACCATTTACAATTAACAAAGTCTGTGAAGGGTGTGGGGGACCATATATATATATATTTTAATGAAGGAAAAGAAATCTTTTGAAAGACAGAATGAAGCTTAGACCTTTGAAAAATTCAATGGCTGGTGATAACACATGCTTCATTCCCAAAAGATTATTTGTAAAAGCAATCAGCTAGGAGACAGAAATTGTTCTTGGCCTCCTTGGTTTGAAGAGATTTAATTCTATATCCCATCTCTACAACATTGTCATTTTCACAGTTTGGGACAGTCAAAACCCACTCCTGCTTTTTGAATCTGGAGCATAGTAAAAGACTGAAGTTAAAATACATGAGGCTAAAAAAAACGAAGGAAAATTATTCAAATCATTCATTTGAGACAATCAGCTGGGAATGAAGAGACCTCCGTTTTGATTCCTGTTTTTAGGCTTATACAAAATTTACAATAAATATACATCTATTTAATTTTATGTGACATAAAATTTTCACTACTAACTTACCTCTACCACCAGAACCCTCACTTTTGAATACAGATTAAAGTCTCTATCAAAACAGATAGCTGAAATGTTGATGGATGTGATTGCCAAGATCCAATTCTCACCATCAGCCAAATGCCAATATCCAGGAAAGTGCAGGAAAGTGCAGAAGAGCTGCGCCAGCACACATGCTGCTTCTCTGTGCACTCTCCCAGCCTTCAACTATTCTTACTCAGTGACAGGGCAGAATGTCTTCATTAATTATGAAAATAGCTCCTGAAATTAAAATCTGTTATGTTTAGGAAGCTAAATCCTTCCATGACTCTTGTCCTAGCTACCCAGTTT
>WAAE01003414.1:0-39907 GCA_013400495.1 Nicator chloris | reverse complement strand
AATAATAAAAAAAAACAGAAAACTTTGAGAAAGACTTTCTAAAATATGTTTTTTAGAGGCTGCAGTCTTCTTTGGAATGGTATAAAAAATTATTAAGATTTATAGGGTCCAAACATAGTGATATACTCATCTCAGTGGCTGCCCATACTGTTGTACACTCAATAGTTTTGGAAAAGGGATTTCAGCTTCTTGAGTAGTAAAGCTTCTGGCACCATTCATGTGCACTACCTTAGCACATCATTGCTCCCACCTTAAAGCTGGGAGATGAGCAATAACCTCACCAATTTCAGCTTGATTTTTATCAGTTCAGGACTAGCCTTTCCCACTTAAGGCCTTGATTGTCCAATGAGGAAATGAAAAGGAACATGTGGGTAAGGGAAGAGGTTTTTTCTAATTGCTAAATTTGCTCTTGCTCTAAATTCTGATGTTTCGTCCCACTGGTTAGATTAATAAGTGACTCCACAGTAGAGATTAATAAGACTAACCTTTTTAGGCTACTGTAAATTCCTGCCACAAACTGAGAACTAATTCTCTGAATCCCATGCAAATAACATACCTCTAGGCCATCCACTTTTATTACCACCTTTCTTTCTTTTATTTTGCTGTTGAAGGTATATTGAGATCTCGCAGTAAGCCATCTGTCAAATTCAAAAAGTGTTTCTCTTGAGAAAGGATATTTTCTGTGTGTCACATCTAACTAATATTTTTTATCTTTTGGCTTAAGTTATTTAACTACCTAAATAAACCAGCTACCATATAAAGTGTTCTTGAATATGTCTTATACTTTCTGTCATGAGCAGCAAAGAAAACAAACACATATGATTATTATTGTTATGAGTGTTATTCTAACTCTTTAAACACAGAAGCAGCACTAAGAGTTTGTTAGAAAAACAGCTACTTGAGGAACTGCTTTCTAAAGGTAAATATAGACTTTGTAGGCAGATCTATGGTCTTTTTAGGCATTCTAGGCTCTTCCCAAGAGGACACTGCTGCCACTTCATACAAGTTTTGATTCAGGGGACATCCAATGCATCAAAAACACACTGTATGCTGGGCTGCATGAAAAGGATTTTGACCAGTAGGTCAAGGAAGGTAATTCTCTCTATTCCACTCTCGTAAGACCCCACCTGGAGTGCTGAGTCCAGGTCTGAGGTCCCCAAGATAAGGAGGACGTGGACCTGTTAGAGTCCAGAGGAGAGCCATGAGGATGAGGAGGGGGTTGGAGCACCTCTCCTATGAAGGCAGGCGGAGAGAGCGTGGGTCACTCAGCTGGCAAAAAGGCTCCAGGAAGACCTTAGAACAGCCTTCCAGTATCTGAAGGGGGCTGATGAAAGCTGGAGAGGGACTTCTTGTGAGAGGACAAGGGGCAATAGTTTAAAACTGAAAGAGGAAGAATTTCTTCAGTATGAGTGTGGTGAGGCACTAGAGCAGTTTGCACAGAGGACCTCTGTTTGCCCCGTTCCTGGAAGTCTTCTAGACCAGGTTGGATGGGGCTTCAACCTGGTCTCGTGGAAGGTGTCTCTGTCCATGGCAGGGGGGCTGAAACTAGATGGTCTTTAAGGTGTCTTCCAACTCAAACCATTCTATGATTGTATGATTTTACAATTCTATGATTCTGTGAAAATTGCCTGCTTTAGATGTGTACACCAGCTTCATTTTGGTTGTTGACGATTCTGAGGTTTTGGAAGAGGGGAACCTTGTTTTGCCTGTTGAAACGGTAGCAAATAATGAATTACTGGTTTTTAAACATGAGAAAGTGCACTCATTGTAAGTTCATTCAGTATTGTTTTACCAGTAATAATTAAGTCATATGTAAGCAAGAAAAGAGTTCTCATAGCAGGTCCCAAAGTGTCATTGAAGCTAGTGATGGTGTGTATTCACTGGAGAAAAACTGTGAAGGTCCACTGGAAGACTTGAGGAAATCCTTATCACTGTGAATAAGAATGGATAAGGAATCATCAGCAAGTCACAGCAGGTGAAGTGCAGGAAAATATATGTATGTGTGTAGACATGGATACATAGACATGTACAGACACACACCTGTCTATCTGTCTGTCTATCTATCTATCTATCTATCTATCTATCTATCTATCTATCTATCTATCTATCTATCTGAGTAACTGTAATGACTGCTGACATTAGTTCTGGAGACATGCTTGAAAAGGAACAACAGCTTTTTAACAATCTCCTAAAAAATTTAATTATTATTTTGGAGCATTCGTCATACTGCTGTTCTTTTCTTTTGTACACTGCAGTTTTTGTGACTTTGGCAGTAGATGTTTTAAGCTTCTTCATTGCAACAGAGTGGAAGTTTTGTGACTCCCAATACTCAATGTCTATTATACAACTGACTGTGATTTCAGAGGATTGAATTTGTATTGATCGATCCAGCTGGAAAGTGCTTGTTAGTGTAACAGGAGGTTGGGACTGTGGCTGGACAACAGAGCAAAACACTTCCTTGAACAGTAAGTGCACTCTTAAGACTCCATCTGTATTTTCTGTGCCTTGTTAAGCTTTCAGTTTAGCGGGAGTCAGAAGGGCTGCAGGGGAACGTATACACAAGTGTATGTATGAAAAGTCAGATAGTAGTTTTAACTGACTGAGAAGTAAATTTCAGTAAGTCATCTTGACTTGGTTTCTCTTTGTATATACACATTTGGTATATGAAATAGTGCATATTGCAATTATGCAATATGTTCTGTTATAAAAGCAAAGTTGAAGCAAGAAGTGGCTCTATCTGAAAACAGTCATACATTCCTAAGGGCTTTCAGTGGGCTGAGGTTTTCAAAGACAACTTCGATGCACTAAATACAGAGCAAAGACTTGCCATATTTGACTTTTAGTCATATTCTTATGATGAAAATGTGTAGCAGATGAAACAGACATAGTAATTATTGAACCAGATACCAGAGAAGCTATTTTTGACAAACATATTTAAGTACGGCACATATGCAAAGTATTTCTGTGCCTTCTCCAGAAGATAACCCAGTAATTTTTAGGGAAAAACAAAATGTCTAGCCACCCACTAGATGGTGGCAAGGAGCATAGTTAGGTAAAACTGTATGTACAGCAGTGTATGAAGTTTCTTTTTAGCAGCAGAATCATATTAATCTGCCATCAGATTCTCCCCCATAGGTAGACATTAGAGCCAATCCTGCTGAATAGTAGAAAAGTCTTTGTAATGGTGGTCTGGGATAATAGATTTTCCCAGTTAGCCATGCTGTAGAGTAGCAAGAAAAGGAATAGTTGGTGTGTGTGTGGGGTGCTAAATGGTACAAACTGTTCTACTGTTGAGATAACTCCAGCAGCAAAATTATTTCGCGGTGGTTGCTGTTTCATAGAGCTCCAAAAGCACACTGGTATGTTCAGGAAAACAAAAGAGAAGTGACAGCAATTTTTTTTTTTCCTAAGACAGAATAGCGATCCTGGTGAGTTAAAATATCAACACAAAGGCTATATGACAGCTGAAGGGCCTGCTGAGAGGGTGCTTTCCCTCTCTCGGATGTGTGCTGCATATCATTAGTTCCCTTCAGTAGTGGGAGGCACACGGGCAGAACCACCAGCAGTCAGCCCAAACTAACCCTATCCCAGAAGGCATTACCCACAGCATATCTAGAACAACACCCTCCTCATTTATTGCCATAGGGGTGGTGAAGTTAAGGGAAGTAGTAAGCAGAAAAGAATCAGTACCTGACTCTGGAAAGGCAAAGCTGAGCACGAAAGGCACCTTTACTATCTGCATGCCCTGTTATAAAAATGAGATGGCTCCCACAAAAGGATTCCCATGTTCCTTATCATCTGCAAAAGGCTAGTTTGTGTACCTGCTGATAGACTTGATTGTTTGTGAGCACAGCTGTGGAAGTGCTAAGGGATGAGCAGAATTTAACACCAGAATTTTGCTTGGACTTTTAAATTGAGTAGTGGTACCCTCCTCCCCATCCTGCCCTGCATGGTAGGTGGATCATAAATAACAAAACAGAGTAAAAAATCTGCCTGAGAGTCAGAGTATGTGCTATTGCATTTGGTGAAGATTGGCTGCTGCAGGCACTGGCAGAGGCTGAATATTTAAGGCGAAGGACATGCATTGGTGGAGGTGTTTTTGCTATAGTCTACAGGAAGAATAAAATGCATAATAAATGAATATAAGAAAATATATTGTGCATTAAAGTACTTAACCCTAAACCAAATGTTTGCTCAAGGTTCCCAGATTTTCATTCAGTAGAAACGACCACAGTAAACTTTATAGACATGCAAAATTTCCTTATCACTGCAGGAAGTGTGGAAAAGCAAGCTGTCTGAGAATGGTACTTTCTCACTACCAAGTGATGAATTGAATGAGTGAGTTTAATAATGAAAGAAGGGAGAGCACATTGAACAGAGTAAAAGCACCAGGGAGGTTGTAACAAAGAGGGGAGGATTCTTCTGACTTCACTTTAGCTATCTACAGTGCAGTCTAAGTCCTCATCTCTCCAAAAGCTGCGTACTACCTTCCTACCATCAGCATATTTTGACAAGAGTGGAGCTAAGTGTGACTTCACCACTTACCCAATCATAGGGTGCTGAGTAGAGTGCTGTCCTGTTCTTCTTCAATCCCACGTTGCAAGCTGCATCTTTACTCTGGTTGATTGCCATTTTACATTGTGCATCCTGACCTTCTCGCTAGAGTAGCAATCCCGTATTTACCCCAAATTTCCAGAATGGCTCTTTTTTTTTTGGTAAAATCACCTTTCAGCATTGCACAATAGCTGCTGTAAACTTAGCCTGCTGCAGTCTGTCTGCTTAGTGATTTCTTCCCTTTAAATACCTTGCTAAACCATAGATGCTAACAGAGTGCCTATCTTCTGTTACAGGCCTTATAGCACCAAGCTTAGCCAGAAATAACCTAATTTGATTGAAAAAAAAATCCTATTTTACTTTGTATAGTTTTTAAACCATCAGTGATGCACATGGAAAGCACATAAAAGGCTCTATAGATTGTCTGTCTGGGAATCAGTACATTCAAAGCTCTTGTGATGCTTTTTCCTAGCACACAATTCAAGCACATTAAGAAAGGCTGACACCTGCAGTCATAGATAATTAGGTCAAACAAAAACAACTATAGGAGGATGAAGAATGAATTAGGAAGGTCTCTGCTTCAATCACAATGGCTGGTTAAAGTCACAAAGGCTATAAATAGCCCTCAATTCCACTCTGCATTAACAGCAATCTAGAAAATGTTGCCCAGGCTCTTTATCATGTGCTAAATTTAAGATTAAGGCACCCCAGTTCTGGAAAAAAAAAAATAGAAGAAAGAAGAGAAACAGAAAAGACCAAGTGCTTTTTTGTTCTTATCAGCAACAGAAATGTGATTTTGTCAGTGCTGCCCCTTGCATGGAGTAAAACAAGTACTGTGTTGGACTTTTCAACAAGACTGTGTTTTCTGAATGACCCTTCAGATAAATTTGTACTGCTGACTCTGAAGTGTATAACACCTTAAGCAAGTCACACTGCTAAATATGCTCAAAATTGCAGAAGAGACTAAGCTGTAGTTTTGCTATTGGTCTTTGAGTTTGGGTCTGAGTTAGATCTAAAGGCTTGGGTCCAATAACTTGTTTCCACACAACTGCAGCAGGAACACTGCCAAGGCAGAATATTGTGAACAGTCATTCATTTCCAGATCATGACCAAGTGTGTCCAAGTTATGCACTGAAAGCAAATCAGGGCTTTTGACTTGAGGGCTAACTATCAAGACCAAATTTATGAGTCAGGCAGACCAGCCTGTCAGTGTGAACTTGGTGGAACCTGCCCTGCAGATCATTTCAAAGCCTACATTTGATCTCACATTTGCTCGATCAGCATACCTGGGGACACATGAGCACAGGAAGCTGTTGTGTACACTGAAAATGAATGGAAGGCAGAACACACTCTGCTCACAAGTGTTCTTACACAATATTACAGACAAAACATTTTTTTCTTGGTTAACTACCACACAAACTCTTTGTTTCACAGTTAGCTGCTGGATCTTCCTTTTGTACCTGTTCTCAAGCTCCAGAGAGGTGTCTGGTTATCAACAGGCTATATAGAGTAAATGCCTGTTTTAATGTGCCTTATCTTTGGCACAGATTGCACCCCTTAAGGAATTTCCTGCTTAAAAATGTTATCCTAGTTGTCTCAGAACTTACAATCTCTCAAGGGAAGCAAAATCACTGAAAATTTTAGTACCTTGTCAGACTGGTAGAATTGAAAACTCTTGCAGAGCACAAAGTGTCCTGTTCATTCCTCTTCCTCTCTGCTGGAACTGTTCCTGAAGATGTGGAGTAAAGTTTTGCATGGCATTTATGTTTCCCCTTCTAAGAAGACCTTTAGACAACAGACAGAGGTAAATTTACATTACTTGAAGTGAGGTTGGTATAACTGGTCACATGCTCTTTATCTACATCTGAGCAACTCATTCTGGGCTTCTGTATAATCAACAGGAAGACAAAAAAGGCACCCATAGATCCCCAGACTTATTTTAGAGATTTGCCTTGGTAGAAGCAAAATTGTAATATAACAAAGCTTGTCTCCTTTGACACTAGAAACTGTGAGCCATTTTTCGGTCTTGAGATCCTCCCAAAGAGCATTCCAGGAGTCAGCCCCTGATGAAAGTCTCTCAGTGCAACAAATATTTTTAATTTTTACTAAAAATCTTAAATACATGATACAATACAATAATACAGAAGAATGCAATACAGATAGCACATTAAGAATTCATATCTTCAATAATATGAAACATATTAAAATTATTACAGTAATAACCAAGGGATAAAAACGAATGGAAAGGAGAGATTAGAAGTTTGAATTCAAAGTTTATATTTGACCCAAAATAGTGTTATTAGGTAGTTAAACTATTTTGGATGAATCTAATTTACCCAAGTTTAAAGATGAAGAACAGCTTGAGATAATCTGCAGATGGAAACTCCAGCATGAGCACTGACTCAATAGCAAAGTATTCTTGCAAATCATAACTCTTCTATTATTTTAACTCTGATATAAAATCAGCTTAATGTATGTAATAATTTATTATAAATACTAAATTATATTTATCTATAAGAGGTAGATGAGTGAATTACTGATAATACAAAATTGACTCACTCTTACATGAGGTAAAAAGAAACCATTTGTGAATGAGCTTCTCTAGCTTTGCTCATAGGAAGCTCTGACATATTTCTTGAATGTGAATGTTTTCACTACCAGTGTTTTCTGGTCGTTTGATTTCCCATAAAAATTTTCATCCATGTATTTTTTAAGTACTCCTTCTGTTATTAACCCATAGTATTTCATAAACCAGGCTCTGATATGTGAATTAAGATTTATTGGTAGGTCTGTAGGAGCCTCTACATGCTACACTTCATACCTGCCACCTATTTCTGTAGTGCTTCTGAATAAAACCATGATCCAAAGCCTTGAGGGCCATTGGGGTTGGTCAAATAGGGAAAAAAAATCCAGAAGAACTCCACATTGGTATCAAATTTGTAGGTTGGCCTCAACTCTCTTTTTAACACCAATTATGTACAGGATTGGTGGATAATTTCAACTACCTTATTTTTGCAGTCTAGCATTGGTCCAAAATCCATTGGCTTCAGCAGGAAATTTTCAACTGACTTTCAAATGAGCTTTGGATCAGTTCCTCACTAAATACAGATCAAATACAGGTAAAACCTGTTTCCTAGGATGTTCTCTGTCAGGATTCTCTGTTTACCATTACATTTTATAATGATAGCCTCTCCAGCTTCTTACACAGAAATTGCTTCGGATCAGTTGAAAGGCCTTTCTCCCTTGTTAATAAAAACATATTTTAAATATCTCTTGAAATCTGGCCTGCTGACATGAGCTGAAAAATATGCTATTACATTATGCATGATTCTTGACTGTTCAGAGGATGAAAACCCCCTCCTTACTATAGTCTTTTAATCATTGGAATGTTATGCTAAATGTTTGTGGTTTATTATTTCTTATAAATATGGCAATCAAGTGATGGATATGTGTTGTTAATAAGGATACCTATTTGGTATTAATAAAGTCAAATTGAAATTAATTTACTAATCATCAGAGAGATCATTTTCAAGTGCATCCATTTGCAAAGAGGTTTCATAGTAAAGAGGATTTAGAGAGTGGAAGTTGTTTACTTCTCTGCTGTTATGTATTACGAAGTAATTTTACATTCTCCCCCTTCCATGTTTTTAGATTTTGATAACTATTGTGATTCACTGGATGTAAAATGAATGCTTAACTGCATTTATTACCTTTACCAGTTATTTCAAAGTTGGGACTAAAGACACACAACTGAAGTGTTACAAAGGGACAGCACATCCTTTCAAACCATATCTAGTAATGAATCTCTTGTGTTCCAAGCTTCTGGCATTGCTTGGGCTTAGCTTTCAGAATATCCAGCACTTTACTAGAAAATGTAAAACATAAGCATAAAGAAAAGAAGATCAATATTATGTAGTATATTATTGTGTATAAATAAACACATAATATTAAATAAAAATTAATGAAGTACAAATGGGAATGAAGGCAGAAAAAATCTGCTTTGCAGATTGGAGCTAAACACCTTGTGGTTAATTTATTCAGGGTGAAAGTACTGAGCAACAACAGCCCTCAAGTAACATCAAGTGTAACATCAAGAGTATGCAGGACAAAATTATGATGGAAAGAATAATGTATGACATAAAGATAAAAGAAAATGGTATAAATTAGAATAAATCTTGTCAAGTGAAGTTTATGCCTGAATAACTGAATTCAATTTTTGGATAAGAGGTTTTACAATGCAGAAAGATATGAAGGTTCAAATTTGTTTAGTAATAAATGATGTGACTAAACCTTTCAGTAATAAATGATCTGACTAAATGTATGCATCCGGTCTGGCGACCTCTATTTCCGAACTACTCACCTCATGCACCCTTTTTTTAGCAGTGCCAAAAAATAGTTGCTTTTAGGGTATGATTCATCCCATCCTGAAATAAATATCTAAAATAAGTCAGATGAATCACACCTGCAAGTGCTTATTTCTCTCCATTGACCACAAAGTTAGCCAGGGGTGACTAGCTCAGATGTAGATGACCGCTCTACAGACATCTGAAGCTAAACAGAAGTAGTCCCACAGAGACAGACTAATTTATGAGTAAAGCATCTGAAATGATGCCTGTAGGTAAGTGCTCATTAATAACATGGAGGTACAAACTTTGAGATAGTTCGGGAGTTGTTTAAAGTGGAGATGAAAATGACCAATATTGAGAAAAATATGTAATGGGTTGAAGTGAACTGCTAGGACAATTTTTCATGAATCAGCTTTGGAGTGCATTTGAGTACTTTCTTTAATGATTTTGACATGGGAAGTAGGACTGAACTAATGATATCTAATATGGAACTGGGTCACACCGTTGATAGGGAGGAGAATGAGTATACATGAAAAATTAGATGAGCTTGATAACAGTACAGTAGGAACAAGATGAAATTTAATAAAACAAAAATCAAATATTTTTGAAAAATCTGAAAATATTGCCTAGGAGCCTAAAGTGTATTTTGAAAAACAGATATATAATCATGACAGGAAAATGAAAAAAAAAATTAATCTGTTCGATCATCTTTGTAACTAAAAAGTGATAGAACCTCCAGAGTTTTTCTATTCTGCATAGTTAAGAATACTGCTACTGTGGCTGAACTGAACATTTGAGAACTTGTTCTCTGGCTGGGCTTCTCTAGAGTCTAAGGTCCCTGAAGACTGCAGTGTCTCTAAGCTTTTTCTAGTTATGCCTAACAAATTAACAGTCAGTATTGCCACATTTCAAAGTCAGCAGATAGAAGCAGAATGGACAAGCCTATTTTCTGGTCAATGGCATAGCTGCTTACATGCCTGAGAGGTATGCAGTGCAAGCAGTGCAGCACTTAACCATCTGGTTGTGAGAAAGGCACTCTTTTTTTCTTCAGGGGCAGCAAAGAATTAAAGAGTCAGAGAGGTTAAAAGGGTGTGCTAAGAATGTCTTGCTTGCCAGCAGTGTTTTTTAACAAGGACCAAAGAGAAGACCTAGATCTAGCTTTAAGTTTTGTTGCTCTATTTTAATCATGACTGTTTCACTCAGGGAAGCGCTGACAGGAACCCAGATGACTGTAATTCCATCTCAGGGGTGTTGCCACTGGCTTACTCCCTATTATTTGCTTGAACTGTGGCCCACCTGTACTAAGAGAGATTAAAGTTTCTTCTCTCAGTAGGTTACAAACTCAAACACTGGTCACTAAGGGCAAAATGAAATTCAAGTCTCCTACTGATCTGCTGTAATAATTAATCTGTTCCTGATCTCAGGCAAATTGTTTCATGACAATATTTTCAGTCTGATGGGACGATGAGAGTCATCTGTTGAAATGTTGCCCAGAGGCTGCAGATGCCCCATCCTTAGAAATATTCAAGTCAGTTTGGATGGGGCTTTGGGTAACTCCTCTCTGCAGAGGGGTTTTGAAAAGGTGACTTTGACAGGTCTTTTCCATCCCAAACCAGTCTATGATTCTATGAATACAGAAATCAATATCTGAATAGTTACACAGAATCACAGAATAATCTGAGTTGGAAGGGACCCACAAGGATCAACGAGTCTAGCTCTTAAGTGAATTGCCCTAATGAGGATCAAACTTGTGAGCTTGGCATTATTAGCACCGTGTTCTAACCAACTGGGCTAATCTGTTGTCTAGAAACTATCCATAGGAGTGCTAATAATGTGATTTGTGACTTGGTTTATCTCAAGATCAATAGCAAAAAGTAGACAAATTAATCTTTCTAGGAGTGCTCACATCTCTTCTATGACTATAAATCGAGCCTGGCTATCTCATCGACATATAGATTTTATAGGTAAGACATTACAGGTCTGTATGTGTGTAACTAAGGTACTTCAGTCAAAAGGTGGTTTTTATCTCTGAATCCCTTTCACATTGGCTCAATGCTTTCATTGCAAAATCCAAGTTTCTCAAAATTCCCCGTTCCTCTCACTTGGCATTGCTCATGGTGCAGTTTGCATATTGCTCCTTTCAGTGGTTTGGCTATTGCAAATCTCATATAGACAATATACCTTTCCTATAGACTGCAGGCACCTGACTCAGCATTTTGGAGCTCACTCTTAAACTTTGTGGATAATTTCTGGGTCACGGAGTGCTGAATATCCTTATTGCTCGTAGACAAATGAGCTATCAGGGTGTCTCAGCACTTTTGAAATTCAGGGGTCTAGAAACTCAGTCCTGGTGACGGTTCAGCCAGTGGCAGATGGTGAACATTCTGTACCACTCTGACATGGCATGCTGCTCTGTACATGGCACAGAGGAAAAAGTGAAGACATCTGAATCTCAGCTCCTTTATAAAACTCTCATTCCCGCCCCTCAGAAGAGCAGAACCCTGCTTTAATGCACAGATATTTGACACAGAGCATCAGTTTGAAATCAATGTGTTAAAATTCTGTGCCCCAAAGTTTAATGGGGAGGAAGTTAAACTTTTCTTTTTCCACATCAGGCTCTGTTTTCTTAAGCCCTGTTCTTTGTTATAACCTCTTCAGTGTCAGAACTTGTTTTTTCCAATCAGTCACCTGCAGGCAGTAGGGCAATGATTTGATTGTGTTAAGATTTATGAGGGTGAGCAAAGTATCACTTGCTTTTTATGGCTTGTATTTCAGAAAACTTTGAAGGCTGAAAGTAACCCAAGTGAGCATACAGAAAACAATGGCTTTGGTGTTTAAAACAAAACAAACCAAAACAAATTTTCAACAAATTTAAAAGCAAGTGAAACAAAACTAGCACAGGGTGGCTTGCAATTTCTGTGTCTTTCTGAATGATGATTCATACTCATCCCTGCTGGGTATATATTTTGGAGAAAAATTTAGAATACCTCAAGCTATTTTCCTTTTTTTGCTCATTTCTCATCTCTATCACCAAACATCCCTATTGTGTGTTTTGGTTCTGAGGAGGAGGGGATTCTGTAGCTCTGTGTGGATGCCTTGATGGGGTTCAGCTATCATAGCAAGAATAGGAACAGACTATATTTAATGCCATTTTCTTACTCTTTTGAACTCCGCTTCAATCCTGACATTGTTACGCTAGGGTTCAGAAAAGCTGTCTGCCTTTTATATGATGTTAGAATGGAAGTCCAGTTAAACATCTTCTTCACTGTAATTTGCCATTTGCTTTTCTTCTTAAAACTCATCAAAAATTTTAAGATATACCTTTACTCCTATCATGCCTTTTGCAATGCCAGCTATCCTCATGAATTCTGAAAATTTGGCCTGTCTCCAGGAGAATGGACTGAAGCATTGGAGAAAGTCACTGAAGCATCCTTTTACACTGCTGCACTGACCACAACAGCTCTGCTCTCCCCTTTGCTGTGGTAGCTGCTCTTTGCTCCCCTAAGCCATAGACCTCAGGCTGATAGAGGGAACTGAACTTGCAGGAGAAGGTGAAGACACGAGCTGCCAGCTGCTGTCAGCAGCTGTGGGGGAAGACAGGCTGCCCCTAACTGGGGGCAGCAGATGCTCATGAAGTAACTGCCAAAACAGCGTTTGGGGAAACAGTACGTGCGTTACCTGGCACCAGAGTGTTAGTGGTGCCAAGAGGTTGCCCACTTTTTCACTCAACACAGTGACATACAGTGAAGTGGAAGATGAGCCTATGAGCAGTCCCAAAGTCCATCAAAGAATAAAGACCTAGGAATGATTTCCCAGTCCTGTCAGTTGTGTATCCCATGCAAAAGCTGAGTGGAAATTATTCCAAAATAGTGTACTGCATGTATAATGCATGGGAAAAACCCTAAAGTGGTAGAGTGTAGGTATGAATTACCATTTGTCCTCTTGTTAAAAAGAGTGCCCTTTATCCCCTTTCCTAGGCTGCCTATATAACTTCTTGCTCTTTAGAACACTTGGCAACCTCAACTGTGTTTTACCCAGGTAGTGAGGAAATTGCTCTTGCCTCCATTCTTTTACTCCCGTGGCATGTCAGAATAGAAAGTTGTAACTTGTTTAAGATCTTCTCCTATCAAAATGATTTTAAAGTGCACGTGTAAGTGAAAGGTTCCATTTGGCTTCACTTTTTTAACACCAGTATTAAACATAAAAACAAATCAGTTGGGCGATAACATTTAAAATGTTAATAAAAGCTGGAAAATTCAGAGCTAGGATTTAATGCCCAGGGTGAATGCTTCAGAAGTTTCCAAGCACCATCTAACCTTATGTAACAGCTCCGGGGATTTGTCTCCTAAAGGGAAAAAAACCCTTCTCATTAAAAACTCCATAAATAAAAATAACCAAAATTTGAGATGGACTGAGCATACTTTGTAAATCCCCAGGAAGGTCTAGTTTCATAGTGACACTAGAGGAAATTCACCATCCATGTTCTTTCTTCTGTCTCTCTACCTTGTATGACTTTAAGTCCCTCCTAAACACAGCCTTGTGAGGGCATTGGATGTACTATTTTGTCTCAGTAGTCAGTTTAGGCTTCAGTCAAAGGATTTCTCCTTGATTTTTGTAGCCTTTTCCTGGCAGCATTTAGCCAGGGGGTCTTACCAACATACATAAATACTTCAAGAGTACAAGGAAGGGAGCTCCAAGCTCTTTAATGTGATGTCCAGTGACAAGAGACAATGGACAGAAACTGAAAGAGAGCAAATTCTATTTAGGCATAAGAAAACACTGATTTCCTGGGTGGTAAGACTTGTAAAATGTAGCAACTGTGTGCCCAAGTAGTTTGTGGGGTGTCTGTTCTTGCAGGCATTCAAAACCTGACTGGGCCTGCTGAAGGGCTTCTACAAATTGTCACGCATCATAACTTCTTATTCCACCAGTGCCATCTGCTGTATAGGAACTAGAAACAAACACCTCAGGAAAAATGTTAATTTTCAGAAGTATGACTCTTTGCATATTTACTAAATCATCAGATTCTGACTAGAGGAATTACAAAGAACAGATGCTTACTGATACAGCAGCTCACACCCTACTGAGAGAATAATGTAGCAGTCCTTGCTCTACTTGCTAAAATATATTTAAATTTAAAATGGCCTTGCATTCTTTCATTTCTCTGTGTTATAATGAACATTCATTTCAGTGAATGATCCAATAGAAAAATTGGCTTTAGTTTTTACCCGAATTTCCTGAGGGCTTCAAAACAATAAACACTTTGGCTACATGTATTGGCATTTACTGCACAACGGGGATATGTTCCTCCCATTCTGCTACATTGAGGAGGAAGAATATTATCACTTACATATCTCATTGTTACTTCCATTACAATTGCTCTCTGGTGATGCAATTCAGAAATGAGGCATTTTTCATTAATTTAGTTTACCATGGAAACTCGGGCAAGATAATCTACTTTGGCTGCGTCTGTTGGTAGCAGAGAGGACTTTTTTCCTATCACTGTGTTTCCTGGCACCACGTCCTTGTGTTGTGCTCCTGGCTACAAACAAGGCTAAAGCAGTAGCAAGTACATATGTGTGTGTACCTATGGTGTCTGTGTGCGGGCGTATGCGAAGCCTCCACGTGCTCATACGCACACAGACATTATGTTTGTGTAGACATATGTGGTCAGGGCAGGTTGTGCTACCTCAGTCCTCCAGTACAGACATGGTCTGGAGCTAAATGCCTTCACTGTCTACTCTTCAGGGTGAGAAGAGTTCACAGGTGACGTCCCCCTTTACGCCTTGGAGGGCTCAGCAAGGCTCCCGCTCTCCAGCCTGGTGTAAGAGTGCCCAAGGGTGCAGGTCAGGGCCATTTCTTAGGTGGGAAACTGCAGTTTTGATCTGATTAAAAATGTTTGTGAAATGGGGATTCTTTCTGAAAAATGAAAATGCTTTGTTCTGGTGTTTTCAAAGCACTCTTTCAATTATGTTTGAAAATCACGCTTCACTACTGCATTTAACAAAATTTGTTTTGATTTATTTTGGCTAAAAGTAGTAATAATATTAGAAATATGTTAAAGAATAAAGGGAGGTAAAACATCTAATTTGGGTTTGATTAAAATTTTTTTGTTACCTTAGGTCCTTTCTTCACTTCTTCCTAGACCAATGAAGGAAATTGAAAAAAATTGCTTGGAATTTATTCCAAATGCTTTTTTTTTTTTAAAAAACTTTTCAAAATGCACACTGTTTTGCCAAGCATTATTCTTGGGCTTTTAAACTACCTGCAAGGCTTAATTTTGAATGACTGACCTGTATCAGGCTTGGCTAATAAGAGTCTAATGAAATGTAGCCTCGACCTTAACTATGCTGTGGTTTGCAGGCAAGCTAAGTTAGATGAATTGATCCTATTGGATCTCATTTGGTGTATTTCATTTTAGGCAAGTTCCTATGCTAACATGTTTTCCTCCATCTAAACCAGGGAAAAGGTGAAATTTAAACTAATTCTTAACTAGAGAACCTTGGGCTGCCTCTTTGCTGGAAACAGAAAATCAGTGGTGAGGCAGCTGGGAATTTAAACATGGAGTTAGTGTGTTTCTTTAATGGCAAACCCGTCCTTTTCATATATCAATTGATATCAGAAGATATCTGAATTTAAAGTAAAATAGATATAAAAGAGCATTGATGCTGTATTTTACCTGCTAATGGATAGCAGACAACTTCTGAGAGAACTTCTAAATTTGTCTTTGCTGGTTACAGATAAAGTTGTTCACAGAGTAGTTGGACAAGTTAAAAATAAAGTATTTGGTATAGCTTTGCACCCTTCACCCCGTCCACTTGGAGCATACACATCTCTGCAAGTTTCTGTGCTACCCCTGTGTGGTCTTGCCTTTCTCCTTTCTGGTTCTCATATTCACAGTATTATAATTATCCTTGGCATCTCCGTCAATGTTCCCTTTATTGTCACTGATAAAAGAAGTATTTGTGAGAATTGTGACAAAATAATAATTTTTGATAATAAAGGATGTACTAAAAATATGAGCTATCTGTGATCTGTTACAAAAGGGCTGGAAATTGTTACCCAAAATGCTGTTCTGAAATCCTGCTTTGTATCTCAGTGGCTGGCTGCTGCTGAGACCTGGAAGTTATGATTTCAAAAGTACATCTACTTAAATATTTAATTATTGACTTTTTACATTATATTGATCAGGAACATACTTCTGTATTTCCTAAAATAGAAGCTTAGGAAAAACTGGATATGACATTATTTATTGCCATGTTTTATTCAATCAAATTACAGTTTTCGGGACTTGGAACATTCTCTCTCTCCATTTTCCACAGAAAAATCAGGATCCTTGCTCTGGATCAGAGGTTCAGTCCTCCTTACAATACAGAGCTCTTGCCAATAAACCTCGCCTAAGTGGTTTGCAACACATTTGTTTTCTTGTCTTTTCACTTCTTGATTATGAAAGAAAGGGGTTGTATTTACTTTTAGTTGGTGGAAAGGTCCCTCACCCAAAAAGACAGAACATTTTTTCTTAGTTCTTGGATTTTTCTTTCCTTAGGGAACCAGTAGTTTCCTATGCTTTAATTTTGGTTTATTTTAGGTTTTCTGTGCCCTCACAATGGTCCTTGTGGTGCTAATTCACAAACCTTGTGAGTGAGAATTCTTCCTGGATAACTTGCAATACAAGAACATGATTCTGCCCTGTCCCTTTCATTCTGGTAAGACTCAGCCCGCTGGCTGAGCCCCCACTCTACACGTATGGTAGGGTATTTTCTTCATTGCTGTGCTGGGACCCTGCCATCTTTGGTCTCATAAAAAAAGGCTAATGCTGCAGTTAAAAGGAGAGTAGGAAAAGAAGAAAAATAAAGGTTCTTGCATCCAGCCAATTAAAATATATTGCTTCATGTAGCTACAGGATGATGAAAAGAATTAATTTTTCACAAATCACATTTTCCAGTCCCCTTCTGTGGCCTACATCTTATGCACTCTTGTAATACCTTTTAATAAAATGGTAGTTTAAGTGTCTGGCTTTGCACTGTTTCATTCTTTTTTTTCCTTTTTGGCGTACAACAGAGGGATGTTCTCTGGAATCAGAAGAAAGTGGTTTCCGAGTTCTGTTCTCAAGATTACTCCTGTTTGCAAGGCAATTTATTAAAAGCACTTATATTCCTATTCTAATTATCCCATCTCTGCCTGGCAGTGAATGTCCACATTGAACATAGTTATTGATCAAAAAGGTGGTAAACAAATCTAAACAATGGCCTTATTAATTTGTCTTGTCAGAATGGAAATAATGAAATACATTTGACAAAGTAGGTAAGTGGTGAAGGCCATTGAGTCTGTGTGACCCCGACAGAGGCTTGAGTCAAAAGTAAGGCTATAGCACGGATCCAGAGATCTTGGTTTTGACAAGACAGGCAGGGTCATTGTTAATCCATACTTTTTTTCTCACATAGAAAGGCTGTAAATAATTCAGGCAGCAAATGCTAAGCAAAATATCAGGGTAAGAGATTCCTAGAGGATAGCAGGGCGATCTGTGTTCCAGACCAGTAGACAAGTCAAACACAGATATTATGCATAACAATTTTTTTCAGAAAGCCAATAAACATGCCATGTTAAAGTAATTCACCCCCTTACAGATAAAAAGCAATATAGGATAAGGGAAAGGGAAAGGGAAAGATTAAACAGGTCATCTTGGCTCTCATTATAACCAAAACTTTCCTTCTAGATTCCATGCCCTTCTTTTGGCCAATGACTACTCAAGCTTTTGCTGAGACCCTGGTTCCTCCTAAAATCTTGGCCATCTTGGCCTATACTAGGGGTACATATAACGATAAAAAACTTAAGTATATATAAGTTGTTAGTGAAAATTAGCGGTAGGGTTTCTCTAATTTTCTATATGTAAATTTTCATTATAGATATGGCATTAACGAGGTTAAAACAAACAAAGAAGCTGGCCATGTGTCTCTAATTTATCAGACTTTACAAGAACACGTGAGCTGGAGTCTGTTTTTAATTTTCATGCTTTGCATGTATTTCCTGTAAGTACCTTGGCCTTTTGGTAAGAAACAGCAGAAAACTGGAAGTTACCAAGGAAATTTATTTTTCTCAAAGTCACAATTCCAGTGACACCAGGGATGATTCTGGTAGATCCTAACTGCCCTGAGCCACACCTGAAATCCCCACCTATGCATTTGCATCCTCCTTCCCAGGGTCCAGGAGCTCTATTTTGACTCAGCCCTGGGCACTCAGCCCTGACCCTAAGCTACACTGTGAGTTCTGGCTTATTGTTTGCCTTGTCTCTCCATAGACCCTGTTCCTGGTCCCTGGCTCTGACCTCTGTACTGAGACCTTGTGGGATGGTGCTCACTGGGTAGCAGTCTGGGGTCTGCTCAGCTCTTGGCTCAGCTCCCACCTGTACTTCTGCTCCCTGACTCACCTCTCAGAAGAGTGGCTTTAGGGCTGATCCTCTCATCCTTATTTCTGGCATTGTGTGTGGACCCTTTGTTTAGGGTCTTTTTTCCGTCAGTGATGCTGGCTGTAGGAACAGATTATTATGTCAGTGAGCTCTCCACTGAAGACAACATACTGCTGGACAATATATAACAGCTTGTGAATATATTCTGAGAATTGTGAGCAACCAAGTAAGGTGCTTGCCCTGTGTCTCTAAACACCTGGTGGTTGTTATTGATTTCTGTATGTTTGCGCCTGGGTCATCAAATGAGCACACAGCATCTAGACAGGTTGTGGAGACTTCCTCAAATCTGTACCTTGATTTTCAAGAGAAAATCTTTTCATCTCTCTAGAGAAACAGGCCCACGATCTTCTCCATTTTAAATCAGACTATCAGGGTGTTTCTGTGAAAGGTGACTGTTATTAGCTCTGTGTCAGTTTTTCGTTGATGTAACTGAAGGGTAACATAAATGAGTTTTCTAGACTGAGCCAATTTCTTGGGAACTGTTTTTCCTAAACATCACCTTTATCATATAACATTAATCAGAGAGATCAAGCAGTAAACAATCAGTTCAGAGATTTATTGCTCTTTGTGAAACACCCTGTGCACTTGGCTAAAACTGGATCAGCTCTCACAGAACCCAAGCAGTTCTCTATAAAACAGCACAGCAGAACCTACAGGTTGAATGATGGCCCAGATTTTCAAGAACCAACATGACAGCAACGGAGGAAGCAAAAAAATGTGGTTCCCCAGGCATCATTTCCCTGGCTGAAAATAGTCTTTTACTTGCACTACCAAATTTCATTTTGCGTAGCTTTGTATGTATGGGAGGAATTACCCTCCAAAAGAATAGTGTTTTATAGATTATTATCACTTAGAACTCCCAAAGACGTGGGCTGATATAAAGAAAACAGCAGCTGACAATAGGGTTTTACTTTCTTCTCTTTGATTTTCGGGTTTTTTGTTTGTTTAATTATTTGTAGTGCAAGAAGGCGGCAGCTTTTTTTTTTCATTATGCTATTTTGTCGCACTGCTACACTAGATGCACCACACGAACTCCGACATGGTTCAACCAAGAGGACCAACTTTGTTACATCACTGACTCCATTATATAGTATAGCAAGCAAACCAGGTTATTGGTAAGCAAGGTCAACACCTCTCCAATCACATTGGTCAAGACAGGTGTCCATCAAGAGAACTCCTCCCCCATGAAAGAATGTAAACATCTATATTGTTTACAAGAACATGCCTGAGAACAAGGACACTTAAACATCAGAAGGCTGGAAAAGCAGGGCGACACTATTTTAAGAATGTGTTTTTGGTTTTGTGTTTGTTTTGTTTTCTTGTGTGGTAAGCATACCAAGACAGAACAAAACTCAGAAATGACAGAAATACAGAACCAGTAAGCATGCCTCTTCAGGTTATAAATTTATTTCAAAGGAGGAGGGGAAGGAGTGAGGGAGGAAGGGAGGGAGAGAGGGAGGGAAAAGACAGTGATGTGTCCTCATCTTCCTGCTACCTGGTGTTCCCGTTTCCCATCTAAGTGATCTGAATTCGGGGACGTGCCATTGGGGCACTAGTAGGAAGAGCAGCAGCTGTTTTGTCTGCTTAATATGATCAAGCAAGGTAGGTGAGTGGTAGATATGGATAGACTGAATTTGTCCTCAAGCACACACCCTGTGTGGCAGTGTAGAGACAACATTCGGCTTCTTCTGTTGCAGCTGGTCCAGTTTATAGAATGCACCCACACCTAAATTCAAGCTCTTGCTCCAATTTATATTTAGAATATTGCTGAGGATGCTAAGGTTCATTATCCTCTTCAGCACCTCTTGTAAGTAATTTGGATTGCAACGTCTAATCCTTGTTTGTTTCTTGTCCTTCTAGTAGAGCTCCTGTGAAGGCAGAGGAACTCCACCTGGGCAGACACACTGCCTCAAGGCTGTCATGGCCTTGCGAAATGTGAGTGTTACAGCCTTTCATATTTCAGTGTTCCAGTCCCTTTGTAAGTTTGTTTCTTAAGCCTATAGTTCTTGTTGCATAAGATTTTAATGCAATAGGTGCTGCTTTATGACAAATCTGAATAATGACATATCTTGAAAAGATGTGTATGGCCCATAATGAATATTCTCATCTTTCATGATCATTAATTACGTGGTAAATTCTCAAGGGTCTAACTAAGAAAATACTTAAATGATTGCTAATGCAGTGGCCAGCATAAAATTCATCATTACTTAAGCATAACACATTGTTCTCCAGGGTATTCTATGAATAGTGTATGTCTTCAACATGTTTTTCAGAGTCTACACAATGGCTTGGTGAAGCAATTAATTTACCATTTATTTTTTGTACCAGAACAGAATGTTTTTTATATCATATTTTTGCAAATGGAAGTACATAATTTCATCTTGGCTCTATTGTTAGAATTTATCGATCAAAACAAAGCAAAAGCTCCACAGCCCCAGAAACCTGTTTCTTTTAATGTTTTATATGCCTTAACATCAATGCATCAATGTATGTTATGAATAGATGAATGAATAAATTAAGAAAACATACTGTGTGCTCTTCTTTAGCTCATATTTATTGCAATGATTTATCTAATCTCCATAAAGTGCTGGTTACTGTTGCTGAAAATATTAATTCTTCACAGAATGAAGCATTCAGTTGTTATCATAGCTCCAAGCAGTTTTTTCACATCTGAATGCTAGGATGATGCACATGATTTATTTTATGTATGGGAACACCATACCACAGTCTAGTCTCAAAACCACTTTTGTATTGAAATTTTTGCTTCTGCACCAAAACATTATTTTTGTTATTTGTTACTTATCTAATATACTGCTGATTAATTAACTTCTTTTTTTCCATTCACATTACTGATTTTAATTGCCAGTAGTTAGCTGGTAAGCTATTTCAGCCTGCTAAAAAAGTCCTAGGAGTGTACTTCAATTACCAGGGCTATTGAGCATGTCAGAAATTACAAGGGAAATGAGATTTTTATGGCTCTGGATCTCGACATGACAGGTAATAAAGTTGTTTCTGGGACAGTATCACCTCTCACAACAAGTCAAGTGTGCTGGTTTTGCCTAATTCCTGTAATGGAGGAACTTTTATTGTCTCTTTTGCACTGCTCTGAATATATAAGCTATTAATTTTCACTCACATACCATCAAGTGTTTGACCTAAAATACACACTGCACAGCTGCTCAAGGGCATGCAATATTACCCATTTTTCATATTGTATGATAAATGTGAAAATGCTTATAATAATGTACAGAAATCATTACTTTCTCTGTCAATGAGCCTGGAAACAGAGAAAACCTAAGAGAGAACTTATTCCTGATACTGTTGGAACCAAAGGGATATTTCATTAGAGAATACGTCAAAGTTCTTCTTATCTATTAAGGGGACTTAAATTACATGGCATGAGCTACTAACCAGCTGTGCTATAATATTATGCAAGGTTTTTGATTGCTCAGAGAAGCCACGCTGTACACCATATTTAGTTATTTGTGATTTTATGCTAAGCTTTGCAATCTGGTACTGTCACTTGTGTTAATGCATTAACAGTTTGAATATTTATGTCGGCTCATGCAGCTGCAATTTTTGTTTTTCAGATATGACAAATAAAGCCTACTCCCCTAAAACTGCATTAACTGTGACACTTTGTACACTGCTGAATATCTACCTCTGACACTGACATTTGCAAGGTAACTTAAGAAGTCTCCTTCTACTATATGTAATTTCATAGCTAGCATCAGGTGACTTTCTCCAAGAGGAACAGAGGAACAGAATTAGTTGCTAATTATTCATTAGTCTAATGAATAAGTGGGATAAGCTTTATGTATTTCATTACAAATAAAAGGCTATTTAAACACTGCAGTTATTGCTTGGGCCCCATACATAGATAGTGTGTCCCTCTCTGTTTTATTTTTGATTCCAAATTTTGCCAAAAGAAATTGAGGATGATCTTATACTGTTTTTGCATCTGTAAGGTTTAATAAGCTGGTATTACCAGTAACCACCAAATCTTTTTTGCAGCTCAAGCTATAGCACAGATTGCTTTGGCAATTATCCTTTCCTTACCCCTATTTGCCTCACTGCCAGGTCACCATTTCTTAGAGTACATGTGTGAGATCTGGACAGAACTGCTGGACAAAAGCTGCATCACCAAGAAATAATTTCCATTTGCAGAAATATAAACAGATGGTTTATAGGCCTCTTCTACATTCATATCACCAGAGGAACATAGGCCATGATTAAGACCATGAGTTTCTCTGTATAATTATATTTCATCCTTTTCTTTTCCTCTGTGAACTATGAGTTTTTATCTGCCTTTCTTTTTATGCTGCATAGTGCCTGCCCCACTGGTGTCACCACAAGTGTCTTACTACAAACAGAAGACACTTGTTTCAGACAAAGAGAATTCAGCTGACCTTACTCAGAACATCAGCTCCTCTGAAAGTCATGGATCTCTCTTTGTCTTAATGCACAGCCTGAAGCTAGCTTGTATCAACATGCTCATGTACTTATGAATATTTAGGTGTGAGTCTGACCATTTGCAGGCAATGCTTTACCTGCTCAGGATCTGTGGAAGCTAACCTTGTGTTTCTATGAGGCAGTGCCATCTGGCAGCATCTCTCAATGCTATTTGGGATTGCTTGCATGAGTTAAAGAGGATAGGTTTTGATCTATTATATGGCTGTGTCTATTTCACACTTAGCAGGTTAGCACAGTGCACCAGCTCAAGTAAGATGTGACATACGCTATCTCCATCTTTATACCGTATTTTGGATATTGTTTGTCATCAAAGCCTTTGGCACAATCTCCTCTGACATATTCCTGGAAAAGCTGGCAGCTCACGGGTTGGACAGGAGCACTCTGTCCTGGGTTACGAACTGGCTGCATGGCCGGGCCCAGAGAGTGGTGGTGAATGGTGCTGCATCCAGCTGGGGACAGGCACCAAGTGGTGTCCCTCAGGAGTCTGTGCTGGGGCCAGCCCTGTTTNAGGCAGAAAAGGACCTGGGGATGCTCATTGATAGTGGCTGACCATGAGCCAGTGAGTGGCCAGGTGGCCAAGAAGGCCAGAGGGATCCTGGCCTGTACCAGCAGTAGTGTGGCCAGCAGGACCAGGGCAGTGACCGTCCTCCTGTACTCAGCACTGGTGAGGCCACAGCTCAAGTCCTGTGCTCAGTTTTGGGTCCCACATTACAAGAAGGACATTGAGGTGCTGGAGTGTGTCCAGAGAAGGGCAATGGAACTGGAAAAAGCATCTGGAGCAAGTAAGTAGCAGCTGAGGGAGCTGGGGATGTTTAGCCTGGAGAGAGGAAGTCTCAGGGGAGATCTTATTGCTCTCTACAAACACCTGAAAGGAGGTGTAGCCAGGTGGGGGTAGGCCTCTTCTCTCAAGTGACAGGAAAAGAAATGGCTTCAAGCTGCGGCAGGGAAGGCTTTTGCTGGAGATTAGGAAGAATTTCTTCACAGAAAGAGTGATTAGACACTAAAATGGGCTTCTCAGGGAGGTGATGGAGTCACTGTCCATGGAAGTGTTTAAGGATTAAAGACTGGATGTGGCATTTAGTGCCACGGTCTAGTTGACATGATGGTGTTTGGTCATAGGTTGGACTTGATCTCAGAGATCTTTCCCAATCTGGTTTATTCTGTGATCTTAAAGCATCTTGAAGAGATATTAAGAGTCAAGAAATTTCACCTAGGGCAAACAGTGTAGGATGCCCTAGCTTTTCCTATTACTCACATTTTCCCCTTTTGTTTCATGCAAGGATGGCATAAGGCATAGGCCTAGTATTTGCTGTCCTTCTATCATCATCTAACTTCCCTTCCCTCTATGGATCCTCCTGAAGGCAATTGTTCATATTTTTGCCGACTAAAATCTGGGTCATTTCTTTACAATCAGCTGGCATTTTCTGTGCCTGCACTTTTGCTAAATTTTAAATTATTTTGTGCTATTTAATTTCATATCATCTTGGACAAAGCAATTTCAAATATTGCACAATACTCTGAAAAATCAAATTTGTAGCACTAATAGTTCTAAGCTGGATTGTTGTTTATATGAAGGAGTTTTTTCAAAGAGCGAAGAAGCAAGGAAAGTTTTTGCACATGAAGCTTCTGCTACGTTTTTCTACTGAAATGTAAGATGGGTAGAATCTTTGCAGTGCCGTTGTGAGATGTAGATTCTGCTAATCCACCACAGATTGGAGCTTTTCATGCTGAAACTCAGGCATCAGTACTAATTTTTTGACATCTTACCTTTCTCTCCTGAAGCCAGGTCACTCTGCTTTTATCTCTGATCTTCAAGTGAGAAAGTTTGATTGTTTGAGCCAACCAAATAAGATTGCAGTGAATAAACAGAGTTCTCCTATGGAGATACTGATAAGGTCAGCTAAAAGCAAGGACAATGCAGATTAAATCAGATCCCTTAGTCTCAAAGTATGCTTCAGTCTTAAAACTTCCTTGTTCACCTACTTCTTTGCCCTCATAGAACAACTGCTTACTGAGGCAATTGGATAAGAACTTAGTACTTGCATGTGCATGCCACAGGGAGTTATTATCTTGGTGGTTTATTTCCATTAAGCTGGATGTAAGAATCTTTGAATTAAATTTCTAGTGTAGAAGAGGGAAGAGTGATTTATTTCCTGCTTTTGTATTACAGCTTTTACTGTTTTCCTCTTAGTTTTATGCAGCCTCTCTTTCCCCTATAAATTATTGATTTTGTAGACAAATAACTGTTCCACTGCCAGAAGTTGAATGTCTTTTTCTGCCAGGCATATGAGCTGGCCCTTAGCTTGAGCTCTGAGATTGACTCAAGTAGAATTTATGCACAACAGAATTGATAGGCTCTCTTTGCATGACTACTTGCCCATGTGGGTTAAATACTCAGAGAGTAAACTTTGAAACACGTGTGTGTTGAAACCAAAAGAAATATGAATCATCCAAATGCCTTAGCAACTGCCTTTTCCTTTAAAACCCCTGCTTCCTGTTGGAGGCTTGGCTGCCTCACTTCAAGTTTCCTGGAGAGCATGCAGATCTCTGAGCAGAACCTGCTCTTGGCTGTTAGTGTCACAGGTCGAGTAGCAGCAGTTTGGAGAAGTGAAAAACCCAGAGGGGAAATCAAAAGCACGGAACTATTAGGGTGAGAGTGACAGGTGGACAAAACCACAGTGACTCCTCTCATATTGCTCCTGTATTTCAGCGGGACATTGTGCACATTTCAGCTTTCAGTGTGGGTGAATCTGGGTCAGGTGGAAAGGAAAGTGCTCTGTTCAGAACAAGACTCCTCACTCAAAGAGAAAGGAAACAGTATTAAAAGCACAGGCTCACCCACACGTGTGACAGCTGTGGGTAACTGGGAAGATTTCTGATAAGATAGTTTTATTTTACAGCTCACCTGTCGAGGTATATGTGTAGAGTGAGTAATTCTGGTTGCAGAGAGTTTCCAGTGCTCTAAAAGTGGAGGAGGGGATGTAGAATAAATGTGGATACAGATGCATGAAACAGGGAAAGCAAAGAAAAGTAAAGTACCCTACCTACAGACTGAGTTGCCTAGAGCCAATTCTTCAGTGGAAATATAATTATGTTGAGGAGTAGAGGAGGTTGTTAAAATCCACCTCCACCTTAGATAAATTAGAGAAGTTTCTATCTAGTAAAATTTTTCCTTTCAATGGTTGGTTTGAACGTTGGTTTTTCTTCAACACTTGATCACTTCCAAACTTAAAGTTTCATTTTTCCTGCTTTCGGAGATGTTGCTTACTCAAGGTTTTTGTGGCATGGCAGCAGCCTCATTTGCAAAGCCCATCCCCATCTGTCTTGTATATCCACTTAATCTCTTTGGAATTAATCTAAAACATAATTTCCCAATCTTTCCTGGTTGTGGTACTACTTGGAACCTGTATCACGTTTGGTGTTTGTTCCTGTATTCTTTCCATGTATCTCCCAGAGTATGGCCCCACAGACACTGTGCTGATGCAGCATGCATCCCTTCACCATTTCAAAGAGTGAAATTCACATCTGTTTTGAGGCTCTGTTGCCATCATTTGTATTTGCTCAGAGCTAATACAAACTAATCAGCTGTTCATGAGACATTATCCAAATACTGCAGTTGTGTTTGAGTAGTTTCTCTCAGATCAGGGTGTGAGTGAGTTCAGAGTGTGGGTATCATGAATGACTGAATGAAGGTAAGTTGAAATACATCTTCTGCCTTATTTTCCAGTTGCTTCTTCATGTACCATTTTAGAGAGTAAATTGGCTCAAACTTGAAAATGTTGTGTGTACATGACTCTTATTATTATTCAGTTTTCCATGGCATTTTTGAAACGTCTCTTCCTTTTATAAATTACTGATATTGTTGACAACAAAGTGTTATCTTGAGAGATATTTAATCTCTGCAGCTGCCAGAGACTTGAGTTGAATACCAGCATGTGCTCAAAGGGTCACAGGGATACAAAAATATTTTTCATCTTGGAAAGCCAACTGAACCACTGGCAGGGGAGGACAGGAAATAATTTTCTTATTCCTGTGGAAATATCAGCATTCAGCATTGGAGGGAAAAGAAATCTCAGTTGATTTTGGTGCTGGATTTTTATTTCTTAAATACTGCTGATAAGCACAATGGTGATATAGTCATCTATGATTAGCACCTTTGTATCTTTGGTTAACATTTCCTCCCACTATGTTGCTGCACCCTTTGTCTTCACCCATGTGGTGATGCTTGTGACCTTGTAACAAAAAAGAGGAAAGTTGTACTATCTTCATCACCAGGAGAATAATTGCCAGCTGACTTTCAAGTCTTTCATCAGCTTTCATCATCAATATTCATTTGATGTGCTTCATCTACAGCCCCTGAAGCTGCCCATTGCTCTCTCCTGCTTGATAACACTTTCCTAAGGAATTTTCAATACAGCCATCACTTGAGAGTTCTGCTAAACACACTTGGCTGGGTAGCTTGCATTTCCTCTGCTGTATATTGTGGGAGAATTTGAGGCTGTATTTGTTACATCTCAAGGAAATTGTGTCCAAGAATGACTCTTAGCAGAGATTGGATACATCTCATCTAATGATGGCCTTCTAAAACCAGGCCTGCAGCTAAACCTAGTTATATGAAGTGTACTGTACCTTCACTGGCAAGGACTGGGATTAGGTTATTTATGTTATCTACCTTCAGTGGCAAGCCTACATCTTTCTGTGCTCAAGTTCTTCTAACCACGTAATGATTTTTTCTGTCGTCCTTTACTGTGAATATGCAAGCACCTCAATTGTCTATTAGTATCTACAAGTTCAGGTAAAAAACTATATTTCTCTGGGTTTTTGAAGTGTTTTCTACTTTGAAAGATACAATCTAACCCCCTTTTTTAGCTGTCACCAAAATCTGTGGAAATAAAAGGAAACTGCACACAAAAGATCAGATGGTAGTATAAAACGGATATGGTATAAAAAGAAAGAAGTGCATCAAGAGACTTAAGGGCACGGCTGAAGGAGGGTAAAGGAAGAAAGCAAACTTCCTCCCACATCTGCCTTTTAAGATTTCAATATTTAATTAAACATTGATTATAATAACCTGTAATAACCGTATCCTGGGCTAATAAAGTCCTTGGCCTTCAGCCACCGAATCTATTAGTCCAGATTATGCATATTACCTTATAAATAAAAGGTACCCTCAAGTTATTATTATAATTGGGTTCTTGAGTTGTTAATTTCCACTATGGAAAGATGAACAGCAGTGTGTTCAGCTAAGTCCAAGAGCTACAAAACAAGCCAGAATGAGTGAGATGATTAGGACTTTTCAGTATGAAAATGTCCAGGTGGATGTTGTGTCTGTGTATAATGCTTTCAGATGTTCAAAGAACCGAGTCAAGCATCTGTTTTCAAAGACACTGGAGAACATTTATTCCAGTTGAAATGTTCATGTAATACGTGTGGTTTGTTCTGGCCCTATTCCTCTGAAAAACCTCCAGGTACTCCTGTGTGTTTGGATTGGCATAGTCTTAGGTTTTGGGGCTTAGTGTAGTGCTTGAAATAAACAGAATGGACACTTAAAGTCTCTTTCCTAGTTTCTCTGTCTAATTTACCTATCTCATTATTTAATGTGGGTGTGGAAGCGTGGTAAAATACCTTCTCTTAAAATGATGCATTTCTTGTATATGTATCAATGTTGCTGAGGTAGTATATTAACTACAATGAACATCCTTCCTCAATGTCTTGGTGAAGGCTGGAGTTTTTCTAGTCATGTGTGTGTAGAACAAATGAATTTAGGTATTCTTTATTCAAGTGGTTTGCAACATATTTTCAAATAATAAATATACATTTAATGCCCACTACCCAGGAAAAATATTGACTTACAACAATTTGGTGTCAAAAATACTGAGTGCCATGAAATGGCTTCTTCTCTATGGTGCTATTTGTTTCTGGGTTTAAAAATGTAAAGAAGACAAGAAATCTAAAATTTCAAACATAATTAAACTACAATAGAAAGTAATTTTTTGTTTGATTGCATGACAGAATGTGATCTCAGTTCTTTTTGACCCAGTATTACTACTCTTAACCAGGAGTCCCAGCACTGCAAGAAGCATGTTGGTTCCTTTTTAAATTATGATGGTGGGGATGTGTGGTTTTATGTTCCTTTCAAATGCTTAAGTGTTTGAGATTAGGAGCTGTAGAGATTATTCATTTACTTTGCACATAACATAGTACAGGATAGCTGAGAAAAAAACGAATTCTTAAAAGCACAAAAACCTCAATAAATTCCATAAATAATAATTTGTTTGAACAAACAATGAATATTTAAGAAGAATCCCCTAGCTACAATATTTAAATACAGTAAATGACGACTGTGTTCCACTGAGGCCAAGCTGTTGCCAACCCTAAAGTGACTTTGGATATAACTCTTCAGGTATGTGAAAGAGGAACATCCCTTCACTCAGACTTACCTGAATGTGAACAATTGTCCACAATATCCTTTGCCTTAGTCTTCAAAACTTTTCCATGCACGTGTGCATTATCTATAGTTTTTTCCAGATCTGGAATCTGGCTCTCGAGGCTGTAGGAACTCTCCCAGATACTGTGCTCTGTTCTGGAAATATTACCAGCTACTCTCAGGGTTGCTCAAAGATTGCTTGCTAATTATTGAATATGAAAAGTAAATGTAGCATGAGTAAATTAAATCCCTTCTTATACTCAAAGGCAGTTAATTTGATAGATTTTTTTTCATTGTCTTCAATAGTAGAAAGAAATCCAGAAAAGTATCTGCTTATTTGTCAGTTCTGGAAGCTTACATTTTCTCATATATTGAACTACAGGTCTTCCTTGCTTATAATTTTAAGCAGATAAAACATATTTTGTTCCTACAAGATTCCCATCTTCCTTTGCTGTTGCATACAACATGTTGGTGTATCTCTTCTACCATCTGCTCTTTTATAATTTTTCTCTTCATTTCTTGCCAAACCAATGGAGAACCAAAGTCTTTTTTGTTGACAATTTGGAATACTTTTGTTCTTGGATAATTTTATACTTTATGCAAATAAGGGACTAATCTGCTTGTCCAACAATTACAGATAAACCAGTATGGACAGTGCAATCTCTGCATACAACTCCATCAGTGATCCCTGTAACATTCTATTATATCCCTGAATTTTGGGTTCATGAAACACATATACTTGTCAAGAAATTTTCAAATGTCTCTATCAGGCACTTCATAAATCGCTGATTGCTAAAAATCAAGTATAATCTAAAAAGGGAAGGCTCCTTGTCTGCCATGAGAAAGAGAATTCCCAAGAATTTAATGCTGGCTGGTTGCTGTTGGTCAAAACTCTGTGGCAGATACCAGTCTTTCTTTTGCAGAATACACTAAGTTGCAAGTTAGCTCTTATGTATAAACTCAGCCTACTGGCAAAGGGAGCACTATAAAATTTATCTTCTGCCAGGACATAACCTGATTCTACATTCTTCTGCCAGTTTGTGATGTTATTGGCTGAGTGAAATCATTGCTCCTTGCAGCACCAAGCATCCTACACAAGTGTTACTGTTGGCTTATGCAAGAATAATTTAGCAAATCTGTGAATCCCTGAAGATGAAAGAACTTTGTTCAAATTCAGAAAAGCCTATAAGCAGTGCAAATTCCACTCCCAGCCTCAAGTTGCTTTATTGGAGGTGCTACAGTCTTCACCTTGGCTAAGCTTGTGTCCATTTGAGTGCATTCAGCACTGGCTCATTTTGTACCAGCACAATTCTGTCAAATATGTGGGAACCTGTGAGGTTGTGCCCTGGGGCACAGCCTGAATAGATCCTTGGATGCACACCTGTGTGCCAAGTGACGTGATGGATGAGGCTCTCTTTGTGTAGTAGCAGAGAACTGAGCTGCAGCATCAGGCTGTCATAGTTCTCTGCTCAAGGACCCTGCAAATTTGATGCAGTTAATTGGAGGGTCCCAGGCCTGGCAGCAACTTGGCACGAGCACCTGCTGCTGATACCACCCTGGTGTGATCTGCTGATGCCCTGGTATGTGACAGTGCTCTCTGCTGTGCCTGCACGCTGCAGCAGCAGAACATCATTCAGAGAATGGCATCTCTGCTGCTGCCACAAAATATTTGCACAAATTCTTTTCAAGGCAAGGGTGAAAGCGCATCTTATGGTCCACGCAATTTCATTTTGCTTGTGCATGTGGGGTTCTTCCAAATAAAAACTGGATTGAAATATAATATGGAAGAACTTCAAGCAGCAAATTTTTGCTATGAGTAATCTAAAGCTCAGATCTGACTTTTATTTGAAAATAGCCTTCTTGAAAGCAATGGTTATAGAAGCTTATTTTTATGCACTCACATTAGTGATTATTGTTTTTGTTGCCTTCCAAAAGTGAGTTATGTTTCGTTTAGTTTTAGAAATAATAGGTGTAATATATCATGAATATCATTGAGCTTAAGTGGGTAAAACTAAATACAGTAGAACATTAAGGATGTCTCCAGGATGTAAAAAATGAAGTATTTATGGAAGCTGAGTTACAAACTCTGAAAGAATATTTTGTCATCTATCCACTAGAAGATCCTGCAAAAAATTACCTGGGTAGGCTGACCCTCTGTGGGGTGGTTGGTATTCCCTGGAGATATAATGGCTACAACTGATCTGTAATATGGCTGAGAAAATTAAATATTGATTTAAGACTAGGTCTGATGTTGCACAGTGTTATTAAATTCAATTCAGTGGTGTTAATTCTACGTTTCACACTTTCTTAGAAGATTAGGCCATCATTTCTGTTTCCCCAGCAACACGATCCTTGGATTCTTTTTACTCAGAAAATCTTGTGAAAAATATGAGTAAATAGAACACTTGCACGAGTGCACGCAAAAGCATTTTTCTTTAAAAACTACTCTCGTGTTAGGACTCATTTTTGCTTTGATTTTCTCATATCAGGCTTTATAATTCCTGACTTATGAAAGAAATCAAAGATTTCTTTCAATCTTCCTTTACAGTTTTTCACTGTTCATAGACAGTTGTGGAGTTGTTCTAAATAGGAAATATGCTCCTATGCAGATAAAGGTGTTACTAGTATTTTTGTCTTTAAAAGCTGCGTTTAAGGTCTGCTTTCTGGCCTGAAACCTCTGACAGCTACGAGATGCCAGCACACATCATTGCTGAGTTACAGTTTGGTTTGGCATCTGTTTGACCCGTGTGTCCCTTCACAGGCAGGCACAGGAGTGGGCCCATGGGCCTCCCATCCTTCTCAAAGTCAGCCCAAATGTCATGAATTGGCCAGTTCTGGATTACAGCCATCCCAGCGAACATCAAACTGACTAGGTCGTCATTGATACTTCAGCCTGCTGGCTTTGCTGTCTGCCGGTGTGAGTGGGGGACTGGCAGCCCAAGGAGCAGCGCTCGTTTAGGAGGCTGCTGGTGCCTCTCCAGGAAGGAAAGTGAAGTGAATGCTGCCTTCTTCCTTGGCTGTGCCCATGCTGCTGATGGTGACAGGGTGAGGATCATTCCCACGCCATGCTGCATCCCCTTGCTCAGCAAATGGTCTTCTGGGCAGGGAAGCTGCCTCTTCTCTCTGCTGCACTTGGCTGCTGGAGTCCTTTGCATTTAGCATGACCCACCTGCAGCCCTCAAATGCAATAAATATTGGGTCTACTTCTTCCAATTCAAAGAAACAGAAGTAATGTTATGGTTGTGGTATTTTTAAAGCATGACTCTGTGTATTTTATCTGTTCCAGGATGTGGTGTGAGGATCCTGAGAGTGCAGAGCCTGCTGGGGTAGCAATTGAAGGCTGCATGGATAGAAGGTGGCAAAACCAATGTATGTCTTCTTTATAACTACATTGTGGGATCTTGGGGGTAAGTTATACCTTGAAATATCCCTGGACATTGTCATGAAGGCAGTTTTGTGTGGTGCCCCAAAACAGTGCTGGGGAAGAGCGAGCCCCTCACTGGTGATCCCAAGCTCAGTGCTTGAATTTACTCCCTGGAAAGAAAATGTGTTCTCTGTTCCAACAGAAGGTCAGGCATTAAACTTAGATGCTCCCATAGGATTTTTTCCCCTTCTCATATAGAAACAGAAAAAAAAAATCTTTATTGTGAGAAAGATTCTGGAATAATCTCAGGTTTTCAATACTATGTCTATATAGTTTGAAGTGTTTTCTTCCACCAGTGTTGCAAGATTTATCTGTTTCTGTAATTCCAAAAAGCAATATAAATTCTGAAAATAGATTTCCCAATCTCTGAAAGCAATTGTTGTCTTGAAGTAGAGACAACCTTGAATGAAATATAAGTGAGGGACAGAGTGAGGGAGAGACAGTGAACTTCATCTTGCAATTCTGGCTTCTGCTGTGTGATCTCCAGAGATAAGAGTGAGGTGAGAAAAAAAAATTGTATTGTTCTTGCTAAATTAGTCCCATGATACTTCTGAGCAAAAATTACTGACTGAACCACATGTTTTGGTAATGAATAGATAGTGTTTTGTTTTGACTAATTGTATGTACATTGGGAGCTGAAATGAGCCCATATGTTTGATGTGTTGTAATAACCTTCTCTTAAAATCTAAGGAATTTATGTTGGATTAAAACACTGTGCTTAAAGAGAGAGATAAATATTTAAGAGAGTGATATTTTAAAAAAGACAGAGAAATTAAAATAACAAGCATTAGAAAAACTGTTACAATATTAAAAGACCAAATTGAACATGTCAGCTGATCTTTTAAATATGGAATGTTAATAAGACCATCCTGTTATTATGAGTACATGTTATTTCAAATGGTATCTGCCTATAAAGAATCCAGTCATATAAACAAATGTATTTTTAAAAGCTACAGAAATTGCTACAAAGAGAGATGTTCTATAATAAATCTTTAAAACAGTATTCACACATTTGTCCCTGTTTTTCAAACACTGCTTTCTATTTGTAGCCCTCTGGATTCATGGTCATTAATATTTTGTATTTTCATAGGGCTCCTTTTGAAAACATAAGAAACACATGTCTTAAAGGTTTTGTTTTCCACCATGGTTTTCCTTTCATCTGATGTAAATCCATACTTTTCTTTTCACCTGGTCTCATCTGTGTCTGTCATTGACTTGACAGAGCAGTGGGTTTAACATCCTAGCTCAGCTGTATTACACTGTAGTTCATGTACCAGACAGCCATCAGCATGTCCAGACACACTGAGCTGTCATAAATCTTACTCCTAGCCTGGCTACCCTTCCTAGAGCAGCTCCTCAGCTCAGCTTCTTCAGTTTGCTTCTATGATATAGAAATGCTCAGGCATCACTTTCTGTAAGGAAAATAACCATCCCAGATATAGGTAAATTGCTGGTGTTAAACAGGAGATGTCAGACTGTAAGGAATCTTTCACTAAATGGGTCTCCAGGTGGATGTCTGCTGGATACCTGATTTTCATCATTTATATGCACATATTTTCTGACAATATTTCCCAATAGCTGTGTGGTTTTTGTTGGTTATCAAAGTCAAAAGACAGGGGAAAGGGAAGACTTCAATTGATTAATAACACAATAATTTTCGAAGCTGGACTTTCTATTTGGAAGCACTGGAGGGAGGGTGGAACTCAGGGCAGAACTCAGCTGTCCCCAGATGGACATCCAGTGTTAGGCCCAAGATGAGGTTGGCTATTTATCGTATCTGCACAGCACTGGTGGATGTGGAAGGTAAGATCCAAGGGAAACCTGTCTCCTTTTGGAGATGCAGATGCAGCACAGGTGCAGTATCCTAGAGTATTGCAAATGGTGCTTTGTTTGGGCAGCTAAATCAGGCCTCAGCAATGCAGGATTCCTCAAAGTATTTTCTCCTCTCATTCTTGATTGGAAAGCAGCACTAATGAGGCTGAGACTGCTACTTCTCTCTCACTCTTTTTCTCTCTCCTTACTAATGGAGCCACTAATGGCGGTTTTAGTCCTGCAGTAATTATTACTCTGACCTGAAGCACAGGCTCATTGAGTGGAGTCAACTGGTAATGACTTTCAGTCACAAGTGATTTGAATGATTTTGAACCAGTGACCCAGCTGTTGAGGTGAATGTTGCTATAATTATTCCTCTGAGCAATTTTCTTTCCTCTGGATTAGTTTGTTTTACTATTCTTCTCACAGTTTAATAAAAGAAACAAGAGTTGCATGTCTGAAGGCAAGTCTAAATTGATAGTTATTTAATATCCCCACCTGTGTCTACACATGAAATGGAGATGTTTGAGCTAACAGAGATCTGAGACAGTGACTCATTTACTGCAGCACTATGTGCAGCTCAACACTTCCCACTACTGAATGTTAGTGAATGTGTGTCCAGATCTGCTCTGCTGAGGTCCGCAAGAAGTCCAGCTGCAATGTTGCCACTCACTATTGCAGGTTTGTGCTAGCTCAGGTGTCTCTTCATTATGGTCTCTTTCGTTGTGTAGCTGCATTTCTTGTAATTTTGCCTTTGCTCTCCTATGTCATGAGTCCTGCCCCACTTTTGGACTCCTTTATTTTAGTAATGTATCAGGTCCTGCTGTACAAGATGCAGACTTCTCACGTTGCCTGAAACCAGGTCTGACAGGCTGGTGTCACCTCTTGCTTGACCAGTTTTGATTGACAAGTTACTTGTCAGCCTGACCGTGCCATGGTGTTTGTGATATGTGTTTGTGGATCTCTATGAGGATAGTGTTCCATCCCTAAGGACTGCAAACATGAACTTCCCCTAAGATACCTGTTTTTCAATGATGGGTAAGGCTAGAATTCTAAAGCTGCAGGATTTTCTTCTAGAAATGCATTATTCTAGAAAGGTTTAGTCAAGATATTAAAACCCACAAGGTTGTTTTTTCCCCTTATCCTTCATCACCTACAGACAGCACTGGCTAAGTGGTACAGGCTGAAAATTTTGCAGACGTTAGGAATTTCCCAACACAGATAAATGTTCTTTCCCAGTGACAGACCATCAGCTTCCATCAGCATTACCTTCCATTTGGAAGGTGTGGCTTCTTTCTGGCTTATGAAATTCCTTTTGACACCCTTTCTGCCTTATGAAGCTGTACAGCTGCTTGTAATGCATTGTCCTGGATTTCAGAGGAATTTTTCATTGTTTCTTGCAATCAGGTTTTAAACCATTAGTGCTAGAACCTGTCAATGTTCATGGAGTTTTTAGCTCTGGTAAGTTGTACAGGCTTTTCAGGTAAAGCACTGGCATTGCAAATGTAGCTTCAAATTAGAATTACATTATGTTTATTTGGATACCTCATTATATTGCTTTGCTTTTTATAAATTTCAACAATTTGTTTGGGTATAGCTTTGGTGCTTTTTAAATTTTATTTTATTTTTTATGGTTGGGTGAGCAGACCAATGCATTTAACAAAAAGGGAACTTTACCCACTTGCCAACATGAACAATGAGGGTGTTAACGAGGTCAGATCTGCCAACAGCAAAACTGTGGAAGTTCAAAAATGCTGTTCAAACAAAGCCAAACCAGTGAACCAGTTTTGTAGTTCATGTTAAAAAAACAGTGAATCAGACAAATAAAACGAGATGTGAAACAGAAACTGGAGACCAGGGTTCTTCCACTGGGGCTGAGAATCATGCCCCCTTTTTCTCTGTCCTGGTAAATTTGAGGGTTTCTTTCTACACAGTGGAACACCGTCAGTGGTAGAAATGAGGGAATTTTGCTAATTATTTCCATAGCTCAAAATAATCTGTAGATTTTTGGATGGAGCCTAAGGGACAAGACATGGAGTTCCTCTATTCAAGACATACAAGGTGCGCAATGGAAGAGGAGGATGGATGTGAGCTGTTAGGCTAAATGAGTGCCTGGAAAAGACAGGTAGTTTGAAAACTGATGCCAGAGATTAAATTTTTTAAATTTTTATATTGTATTTTTTTTGTGTGTTGGACTAAAAAGATGCCCTTCATTCAATCTACTGCCTTTTGGTACTGCACTAGGTGTCTTTTCAAATTGAATAATTAAATTTACACATGTACCTGATTAAGATTGGCTTTCTTGGATACCAGTTGTATACTACCCTACCTCATCTCTTAAAAATCTTATATCTTAAATAATTCAGCAAGGATCAGTAGATTTTTTTTTTGCTGCAAGTGGAGACAGATGTGATGACCAATTGAAACAGATAACACACTGAAAAATTACATATGGAAATTGCTACCTCCAGAAGAGACACTCAAAACATATAGACATATGTTTATGGGATTCTGTTTGAATATCATGTTGTGAAGGGCTCTTGATATCTATCTACATTTGATCCCAGGATGAAGGATGGTCTGAAGTGGAAGTCATCAAATGCCACATATTTTACAGAGCTTATTTCTGTTGCATGTCTTGCTATTTAGTCTATGACAGCCTTGAAGTCTGTGAAGTCTGCAAGCGTAGTCTATGAAATACCCTACAGCCCAGAAGTGCATGAAAAACTATCTGCAAAAAAAGGGATGTGGAATCTTGAGATTACCAAATCTTTACTTAATCTGTAATATATTCCTTGTGTTTTTATACATTGGGAAAATTAATTTGAGTCAATTGAACATTGTTCATTTCTCAGGTAAATTACATGGTCCAAGGAATTTTCTCTGAATATTAAAAAAAAGCAATAGCTGACTTTTGTTTCATTAACACCAGGAGCATTTTAGTCATTTCTTTTACTTTTCCTTTCCAGTAAAGGTATTTGAAACACCCAAGTGCCAAAGAAATGTAACCAGCATTTCAGGTCCCACAGAGTTTTTGAATCAATTTCCTGGCTTTGAAGTTCTGACTTCACACAGGTGTAATTGTGCATGTATACTTATGTGTGCCAGTTTAGACAGACTAGAGTCATTACATTTCAGTAATAGAGGTTATTTGTCCTCCTTTCACCAACAGCTGGGAAAAAATTGTATTTACTTAACTTACTCCATTTTTGTAGCAAAGGTGTGGCTGTTATAAGAATGCCTGCAGGTCCTCGCTGGAAGGGTGGCAGAAAGGAGGGGGACAGAGGTGGTAGAAGAATTTGATTAAGGAAATTTGAAAGCCAAGGGAAGGTTTGGAGGTAAAGAAGAAAGTGCCAAAGAGGTTTATGATAAATTTGCATACTCTTATTTTGTATGGGAAGCTGAGTACTGACACATTAAACCTTTTATTTTATACTGCAATCAAATTTTGGGACTTTTTGAGTTCTTACATTTACATAAATATTTTTAAAAACTAAACTTTTAATATTTTTCAGAAAGTATATTAGGAACAATCTCTCCAATGATTTCTTCAAGCAGAGTTATTTTACAATTTAATTGTTTCCATGCCTATGAATTAAGTAGGCCAAGATTCTCCCCAGAGGGGGTTTTTATTGTGAATCTGACTACCTAATCCATTTTAAATTGGCAGTTTATAACTGACACTTCATTAAATTGCAACTTCTGCATGCTGCTACAGTTGGTGCTTCAAGTTGGTTAGTTGGGGCCTGATCCTGTACTCTTGCTTACACAAGTAATATTACAGAGGTATCATCATTCGGTGCATAAGTGAGGTCTCCAGGTCGACAGAAAAATGTATTTTGATTAGTTCAACAATTGCATGTAAATGTTGCTGGTCTTTTATATGTGACTCTGCTTTTTGGATTTTAACTGTATAATTCTGCACATGTATTAGTCCTTCGTTAATAGTCACAATAAATTGTGCAGCTGGTGTGAGATAATTGCATCTGTGGGGCATAGCAACATGCAAGATAGATATGCCAATTCCCTGAGGTTGTGATTAGTCTGTAGGAACCATTCTCCCTTGAGTCTTTTGGAATTAGCCTAAGTCTTTCTTGAAGGAAAGACTCAGCATAAAGAAAAATTTGTACTTTCAGTTCAAAATCTTTAAAAAAAAGTTAGGTGACAAAGGGGGGTGGGGGAGAAGGCAAAATAATTTAACTGCTTACATACCGTATTTCCTTGTGCCAGAAAGTACAACAAAGAGAAATTTGTTCAAATGAAACATCTACTGACTTCTGCTAAGTGCCTATGAATGTGCTTATACTGCTTTGAGAGTCTTGCTGCCAACCTGACACTCAAGTTCCTCCATCTAAAGATGGGGCATTCTCACAGGCAAATGTAGAAGAACAATATTCACTTGGTATCAGTGGAAATGCCCAGAGGGAAGTCAGTGTTCTTCAGAGTAATTTACTGAGTTCAGATATATTTCTTATTACGGTGGGATACAGTTTTTATGCAGGATCTATGCCGCTGATACAGATTTACAAATGCTTTACCCCAGTGTTGCTGTCAGTGATGGTGCACAATTATGGACAGGTTCAAGTAGTCTGGCAGACCAGACTGCACAGAAAGATAATGTAAAGATACTTCCTGGGTTCACTTATTTAGGTTCACTGATGATATTGATGGCTGAGGACACTCTAGCCCAGAGGATGACTCCACTTCTATCAAATTATCACATATATGTCCTCTCTGTATGACATCTGGAAAAATGTATGACCTAGTCATGTACAACGGCTGGGTTCCCTATTGTGCAGCAGTGAAAAAAATTAAAACACTGAAAACCAAGAATAAGCAAGATAATGAGGTCTGCCCTTGTAGTTTTAGTAAACACAGATCTGTTGTAGGATATTTTCTTTGTGATTTCCTGAGTGTGCTGGGGCACTTGCCAAAGCTAATTTTTTTTTTTTTTTTGAGAGAGGTATGAGAGTATTTTAATTAAATGTTCAGGTGCCAAAGGATTACAGCAGAAATTATCTTTCCTTCCAGATTTTACAATGAAGAGAGAGAAGAATCACATTAATATTACAGAAGGAGTGAAAATTTTCTTGAAGGCAGGGAGGAAACTTTGCCTAGCAAATAAAATAATTCCTGAGAGTACAAGAAGCATTTGAATCTTTGAGAAAGTTCTTCATTATTAGGGGAATTTTTGTTGGCAGAATACTTGGCATCATGCACATAGCAGCCATATGCTTTACGATTCATGGAAGTCATATACAAGTCAAGAAAAATATTACCATTTATTTAATCCTTTTACAGCTCCATAAATAAGTGTCAGATTTGTTGAAAAATATTGATTTTTTTTACAGTCTGTTGAAGGATTGATTCTCACTTTTCTCTGTCTCAGGAAGAATGTTTCACCA
>WAAE01003413.1:585-66002 GCA_013400495.1 Nicator chloris | reverse complement strand
TAATTTCTGACATGGAAAGGCAGTTTTCTACTAGACCCAAGTTTGCAAAGTCAAAACCTGGAATGTTAGGGGAGGAGTCCTCCATAAGCATACAGATCACGTGTTTGAACTTTATTATGCTTTCCTGATAGTCTGCAATGGCTTTCTTAAGCAACCAGCATGTTTTGTTGGGCAGCACTAGTAGTTAAACCACTGTAGCTGATTGCTGTGGAGCTGGAGACATCCCACTAGCACTTAGGTCATTGCAGTGTTCAGATGTGGGCCTGCTTAAATCCACTTCTCTGGCAAGTTTTCCTTACTTGTGATACAGTTTTTTCTTAAATGCTTGCCTGGATTTAAAAGACATGCTCATGGTAGACATTCCATTTGCTGCCCTAGCAGAGAGTAGTTTATTCTGGGAATTTGCTGTTAGGTGGTCTGTTCACTAGTGAATGCCACAGAGGCGTTTCCCTTGCTTGCACTGGCCATCTTCCTTTAACCAGCTGTCTGGCTGCTGGAAAGGAATAAACCTCACAAGATCCTTCTGATGGCTTGAGTGTGCTCACTGTTGTCTGAGCTGCCAGGAGCCAGCTACGGATAAGCATTGGTTTGCTGTCAGCCACTAAAACAAAAACTTGAAATGTCAGCTGGCTCTAGCTGAGTTGTAGTGATGTAGTTCATAGGCAAGGATGGTGCTTTAGTTTGCGTTCTATATTCTTGCATGTGTGTGAAGGGAGGGAGTGACAAAAAAGATAAAACCCAACATGTTTGAAACTCAGCTGTAGAAATCTAGCTGTGACTTTTATATTCAATACTGATGGAATTAGGAAGTAACAATTCCATACATGACATTCCATTAACCTACATATCAACGAGTAGCAGAAAAAAATCCAGCACAAGTGTTTTTAATAGATCTGTATATTTTAGTACTTTAAAAGCCTCTTTCATTACTCTTGTCAGATGATAGACTCAATAAAAAAGCAGACCCTCAGAAACACTGACCCTCTCTTTCCTATCCTTTTCAATAAAAATATCTTAGGCCCATGAACTTCTGCAGACACATAAAAAATGCCATCTTGAAGAGATTACATTTTTACATATTCTTTATTAACATTGTGAATTATTGTTGAGATGTCTCGTGCATGTGCAAGTTAGCCTATACATACAGTTCACTCCTTAACATTTTATTTCATAGCTTGTGAGTTTATATTGAGGCTTCCAAAACAGGAAGGTGCATGCAATATGTCATTTGCCTGCTACTGTTAAAAATTTCCGTAATATTTCACATATGAGAAAGCAGTTTCTGTTTGTTTTGACTAATGATGCTGTAACTTCTACTGTGTATAGGTTTTCTCAAAATAGGACTTCAGCTTTTCTATTTCCAACTAACTTGTAATGGTAGCTGGCAATACAAATTTCCCATCTGTACCATTGTTCCCTGTAGAGATTCCAGTAAGTGTTTAAGTGCTTTTAATCTCATGGCTGTGCTGCACTTCCATATCAGCTTCAGATGTCTGTGAATAGAGAGGGAAAAGCCAGTATCAGATTCCATGGAAGAGGAGAGAAGCCTTGAAATATGACACAGGATTAATTTATAAGATAGAAATCAGTGATACATGTCTGTAAATTTAGGTGCTTTGTGAGTTTTTTGTAGGGGAGACCAATAGCATCTCTTCTGGAAACATGACAAAAAGTACCAGTGCTTTTGCCATAGACCAGTAGATTTCTCCAAGTTCATTGCAAACCCCACTATTTCATTTCAACTTTCTTGTGTTTCTTTGCTTCTTTGCTGAAGTACAAATGGCCGTGCTGAGCAATTTGCTGCACAGCACACTTTTCAGGCCAGACTGAATTCCTGTAGCTGCTTTCTCTGACTGACCTGACCTAGGCCATGAGTGGATACTGAGCAAATGTAAGCCCAAACCTTGCAATTAAGAAGTAACATCTGTTTTGGAAAGATAATTTCATTGGAATTTAAAGTCTTCAGATGACAGCTGTTGACTATTTTTCATCGAGGCTCTTCTGATACGGATTTCATGAGTTCTCCTTCAGCTCGTTGTATTGGCAGAGCAAGCTCTCATATTTGCCTACTCTTTAGGCAGAANTTTATCTGACTCTTCATCTGTGTAAAGAAGTCCGCTGGTTTAGGCTTAGGTAAATTTCTTTCTCAGAGGCTGGTGTAGGGCTGAATTCTGGATTTGTGCTAAACACAGAGTTGATAATACAAGAGATATTTTTTTATTGCTGAGCTGGGCTTTCACAGAACCAAGGCCTTTTCTGCTTTTCACAGAGCCATGCTGGGGAGGAAGTTGGGGGAGCATGGGAGGTTGGGACANTTTTTTTTTTTTTTCTCCCTTTCTGGCCAGGATCCAAGATGAATGTATAAATGGCAGATCCAGTCTCTTTATTTTTCTTTTGTTGTTTTTATTTTTAAAATGGAATACCCTAAACCTATGTAAACATCATAGAATGAAGTTTAAGATCTTGCATATAAAATCAAGTATGGGCTGGATATCTGTTTTTGTGCTGAGACCCTTCACTCACAGACTTGTGTCTAACCACACAGCAATCTAAGTCAATTGTTCCCTGTCCTGATTTGTTCAGATTTGGCAAACTTGTTGTAGAAGAATGAAAGAAAAGAATTTGGTATCAATGNCCGTGTGACATCATGCTCAGAATACAAAGTGGGAGAAGACGGAGGAATGGGCAACATTTGAAGTGGCGGTGTTTCCCAAGTCACCATGACANATTTGGTATCAATGCTGTCCCCCATCTGCTTCAAAAATCATGCGTTTGAACGGCCCAGTTGGTGCACCACCTAAATGGTTAACACTGCTTTNTGTTTTGCTTTGCTTGTGTGTGTGGCTTTTTCTTTCCCTGCTAAAATGTCTTTATCTCAGCTTGTGAGTTTTCTCACATTTGCCCTTCCCGTTCGGTCCANTGGGACAGTTCTTCAAAATGGATTGTAGAGTCTGGCAATCCACATGCATTTAAAGAAAGTATAAAAAGAAATGCCACGACATCCTATTGTGGTGCCATTTTCATGATTTTCTTATCAATTCAGTTTTCTTTTGTGAATCTGCAAGATTGTTTAGCTCTTGATTTTTCAGACAGTCAGGGAGTAAGCAGGAGGAAGAGGCATTCAGAAGGAGGACTTTTTGACTGCATTGGGTCCTTACCACCTCTAAAACAACCAAAATGCACAGTCTTTAAGAGCTGTATTTCAAGACAAAGGGGGAAATAATTTTGGGGGTTTGCATGTATAGACCTGTGTTTCTGATGCTGGATGCTCTTGATGTAAAAATACAGTGCTATACCAGCTTTTAGCATTGACCTTAGTTCTGTGATGTAGAGCTTTTCTCAGCGTCACATCTACCCTTCAGCTGATGCTGCCATTTCTTCATAGTGGTAACAGTGAATCAGCTAGCTTAAGAAATAAGTAAGACTGGTCTTTCTATTTTCTTAGTCTGGATGCTTTCTAATTGCCATTTCTTCCTTCCAGCTATTCAGTAAAAAATTTACATTCCTGTGATTTGATTGAAGAAAGGAGAGGCAAGTGCTGGAGAGAAGGTGTCTGCAGAAACTGTAAAATGTGAGTAGGTGGGCTTCCCTGTTCCTGTATAAAACAAAATAGTCTTGTGATTATTTATCTGACTCTTCATCTGTGTAAAGAAGTCCGCTGGTTTAGGCTTAGGTAAATTTCTTTCTCAGAGGCTGGTGTAGGGCTGAATTCTGGATTTGTGCTAAACACAGAGTTGATAATACAAGAGATATTTTTTTATTGCTGAGCTGGGCTTTCACAGAACCAAGGCCTTTTCTGCTTTTCACAGAGCCATGCTGGGGAGGAAGTTGGGGGAGCATGGGAGGTTGGGACAGGACACAGCCAGGGCAGGTGACCCCAACTGACCAAAGGGATATTCCAGACCGTGTGACATCATGCTCAGAATACAAAGTGGGAGAAGACGGAGGAATGGGCAACATTTGAAGTGGCGGTGTTTCCCAAGTCACCATGACATATGATGGGGCCCTGCTCTCCTGGAGATGGCTGAACACCTGCATGCCCATGGGAAGCAATGAATTAATTCCTTGTTTTGCTTTGCTTGTGTGTGTGGCTTTTTCTTTCCCTGCTAAAATGTCTTTATCTCAGCTTGTGAGTTTTCTCACATTTGCCCTTCCCGTTCGGTCCATGATCCTGCTGGTGGGGGAGTGAGCAAGTGGCTGTGTAGGGATTGGCTGCTGGGGTTAAACCATGACAAGAAAAAAAAAAAGTTCAGCATTTATGTCATATAATTGCATTTTTTTTTAATACACAAGCAAACAGGAACAATGTCTTTGCTCAGCTAAAACTGGGAGCTTATTAAAAATCCTTTATATATAATCAAAAGAAACAGGAGATTATAATGCAAACAGGGCATAATGGGCAGTCTCAACACAAGGGATGGCAATTGCAAAATCTTAATGTTGGTTTTGCAGGGTAATATTACCATGTTACTGATGGGAACAAAGACGGCTGTAGGGACATGTAGCCTTCGTGTGGGGAAATGTTGGCTGAAGGGGCACGTGAAAGGCAGAATGAGGGAGATGGGGCAGAGTGGTTCCCTATGTTAGACAAAAAAATAAAGTACTTTTCAGGTGTAAAACTGAATAAATTGGAACGAAACTTCCAATTGGTTGTGCTTGGCAGTTAAATAGCTGCACACCAAGGGACAGCTGCAGACTGGAGTAAGATGGTTGCTGAGATATTTTAATTTTTAGTTCTGTTGTACTTGCAAGAGTTCACTGTAAGGCGGTACAGCTGTAGAGCAAATAACTTTTACAACCAAATACAAAAACAACTGTGGGACAAAGCTACTGTGAAGAAACAACTTGAGGTAAAAAAGAAAAAGATGTTTTTTTCTGTGTGGTAGATGATGAGCACTATAGTCCGTTCACAAATATATATGAAGTGAATCACATTATGGTGCCAAGCACCAGCTTCTCAAACTAGCCTGTTTAGATCCGGTCAGGATGGCTGGGGATGCCAGTGGCAAAGCAGCCAACACTGGCCCACGAATAAAATGTCTCAGACTGAGTTTCAGTCCCAACGAACCCAGAGGAAAAGCCTGGATGTAGTCAGAAACAGGCAGTTTTCAGAGATGACTGAAGTGAACTACATTAACTAAAGGGTACAGCAATGTCCAGCTGCTGCTCAGGGGCATGTGAGAAGACAGCAGAGCCGTCATTTCTGCAACAGAGCAATGAGCAACACCAAGGTTTTGCAGGTTGTACTGCGGGCATTACGATTGGGATACTGTGCTAATATGAAGTGGTATCAGTTGAAAACTAAGTTCTGCTTTCTGATGTGTAAATGAGCATGCAAAAGCAAATTTTTACAGAACTGCAATTTCTGCCTGGTTTCAGGTAACAGAGCCTGTTCTTCTGGAAAGCAGGTATAAGCAGCAGGAATCAGGACCTTAATTTTGTGCAGAAAATATGCACTTAGTTTAAATCACAGCAAACGGATAAATGCAGTTAGTTTCCCAAGGACTATGCAAATGTCTCAATTTCTTTAAGCACTGCCATATTTCACTGACATAAAATGTCAGCCTGGCAGCAAGGTAAGATTTTAAAATAAATTTTCCAGTATATTGTGTCCACAGAAAGGAACACAGCCATATCAGTGTATATGTTCACTTTGTATTTGATGTGCCTAAACTCAGTATACTTGTGAAATTCTAGATGAGTTAGGCTCCTCTATTTGGTTGCTTCCTTTTCCTTTCTTGCATTTTTTTTTTCTTCTAACTAGTCTGGGCATCAGCAATTGAGGCCATGCAGAGAAATGCACTTAGGTGTCTGGTGAAATCTTTGACTGTTAGAGAAGACATCAGACATGACTCATGAATACTGGGAACTGTAGCACAAAGGTAGATATTTTATAGCTTTAAAAGACCACAAGATACATTTTTAAGAAGACCACAAGATGGGTTTTGTTTGTTTAGTTTTGTGGGGGGTTTTTTTGTTGGTTTTTTTTGTTTTGTTTGTTTGTTTGTTTGGTTTTGGTTTTTTTGGGTTTTTTTTAGATACTAAGAATTAGTGTTGTGGAATAGGGTTTTCAGTGAGTTAATAGTATGGTTTTGTACTCAGTGTGTGGCCTTATTTCAATTGTTACTCTTATCTTAGTACTTCATGTGGGTTTTATTATGTGGGTTTTTTAAGTAAAATACCATTAAGTTACTGGTAAAAATTTGAATGGCTTTAGATATTTCATATACTACTTCTCATTCTTGAGTCATGTGTAGTGAAACTGAGACCTGCTGCAGCATGCAGCACACACATGTCCCAGCTGGCACTTGCCTGCAGCACGGGGGCCTGGAAGGTGTGGATTTTCCAGATATTTACAGTCCAGTTTCTGCATAGAAAGAATCAACCCCAAACTAATAGAGCCTTTGGAACATAATGGCTCATGGTAACTCATGGTAACTCAGCTGCTTGTTGATTCTTAGAAAAGCATCATTGTTTCCTTCCACATACCTCTGTATGCAGAGAAGCCTTCAAACTAACACCTAAAATTTTCTGTAGTACGAATACCAGTTCTCAAGGCTTTCATCAGCTGTGGAGATGAACTGGGTGGCTGCAGTGCAGTGCATGATACATTTTAATGCTCCATACAGCTTTTTGGATTTGTTTTGGTAATATCCTTTTTCATAGTGCTTTTTATATATCAGAAGTCTTTTGGTTCCTTATGCCGACTTGTTTCCTCAAGCTGCCCACTTGGTCAGGCTGCATTTCTGGTCAGAACTTGGTTTCCAGACCTTTTTCCTTCCCTATTTTGTGTGTGGCATGGGCAACAGGGTACAGCTAATTCCCTCTTAAAGGAGAAATCACAGAGACAGCAGCAGCTGCAAACACGTCCCAGCAAAGCTGCAGACAGAACAGGTGTCAGCAAATTGGTGTGTATTACTCTGTACTTGCAACAGAAAGTGTATGGCAAGGAATGAATGCATGCCCACTGAGGGGCCAAGGGACTCGCAGGGCCATTCCCTTGTTATGGTCTGCCTCTAGTCTGGAAAAGCAACCCTGTACACAGCATGAGAAAGTAGATGGTGATCCTTGCCAAACTGTATGGATAGTGTTTTAATTTTCTATCTGAGATTCATTTTCAGAGCTAAAAGGTGCATCCAGAAAAGCAGCACTGAGATCATAACTAGATGCTGACCTGACGGAGTCCAGCACTGGGCTTTCTAATGCTATTCAGAGTAACATTACCACTGTGTTTGAAAAGGACTGAATTACGGATGGGAGTGGGAGGAAACACCTACAAAATGGTGTATTTTATTCAGAAGGGGCTGCCTATAGAACAAGTAAATGAAACTTAAGGGCAAAGGCATACCTATATAGATGTGTGTATTGTCATAGCCACATACAGTCATAGAATACACTTGAATTGGAAGCAACCCAGAAGGACCACTGAGTCCCTCTCCTAGATGAAGGTATCGTTTGAAAAGACATGGCTTCCTGTAATGATTTAGTTAAAGGAAGTTTGGAAATAGATGATTTTTTTTTTTTTTGTTTTTTTTTTTTTTTTTTTTTTTTTTTTTTAGATTTTTATTTACTACAATTAGATTCTGCAACTTCATCTGGAACTCAATATAGAAACACCCACCTTGAGAGAAAATCATGAATAAAATAAACAATAACAGTGGTAGTTTGTTGTTTTTTTATTTCTGTTAGGCTTTTGATAAGGCCTATTAAAAACTTACACGTGCAGGATCTACTTCTCCAGCTGGATCCCTACACACCTATGAGGCCTGATAGGATTCATCCAAGAATCCTGATGGGATCACAAAATGTCTCTTTTGAGTGGTCTTGGGAAACCAGAGGTCTCAGCTCACTAGAGCTGGCAAACACTGCCGTAATTTTCAGGAAGGGAAGGAGGACCCAGGAAACTACAGGCCTGTCAGTCTCACTCCAGTGCCTGGTAAAGTTACAGAGAAGTTTATTCTGGGGGTACTGAAAAACACCTGAAAGACAACACAGTCATCGGTCACAGCCAGCACAGCTTCATGAGAATAAAGTCCTACTTAGCAACCTGGTTTCCTTTCATGACAAGGTAACCCACCCAGCTGACCAAGGGCAGCCAGGAAAGTTTTTGACATTGGCTCACAGGATCCTTCTGGACCTAATGTCCAGCCCACAGCTGGATGAACACACCATGGGATGGGAGCAACTGGCTCACGGGTCAGGCACAAAGGGTTACATGAATGGGGTGACATCAGACTGGGATTCTGTCACTTGGAGGGGTTCCACAGGGCTCCATCCTCAGCCCTCTGCTCTTCAACATCTTCATAAGTGACCTGGACACAGAACTGGAGGGAATACTGAGCAGTTCACAGAGGATACAAAACTGGGAGGAGCTGCTGACTCCCTTGAGGGCAGGGAGGCCCTGCAGAGAGACCTTGACAAATCAGGGGTCTGGGCAATCACCAACAATGTGAATTTCAACAGGGGAAAGTGCTGGGTTCTGCATCTGGATGTATGGACAGACTGGGGAATGAGATGCTGGAAAGCAGTGCCATGGAAAGGAACCTGGGGTTCCTGGTCAGTGGCAAGTTGAACATGAGGCAGCAGTGCCCTGGCAGCCAGGAGGGCCAACCCTGTCCTGGGGGGCATCAGGCACAGCATGACCAGCTGGGCAAGGGAGGGGATTGTGCTGCTCTGCTCTGAGCTGGGGCAGCCTCACCTCGAGTGCTGGGGGCTGTTTTGCTGTATGAGGAGCAGGTGTGATCACTTGGTCTGTTCAGCCAGGAGGAGACTGAGGACAGACCTCACTGCAGTTACAACTTCCTCATGCGGGGAACCAAAGGGGCAGGCACTGATCTCTTCTCTGTGGTGGCCAGTGACAGCACCTGAAGGAATGGCCTGAGGCTTTCTCAGGGGAGGTTTAGGCTGGATATTAGGAAAGGGTTTTTACCCCAGTGCTGGTTGTGCACTGCAGCAGGATCCCCAGGGCAGAGGTCACAGCACCAGCCTGACAGAGTTTAAGAAGCAGTCAGACAATGCCCTCAGGCACATGGCATCACTCTTGGGGCTGGTGCTGTGCAGGACCAGGAATTGAATTCAAGGATTTTTGTGGGTCTCCTCCAACTCATCTTATTCAGTGATTCTGTAAATAATTATATGGTTCACTTTCAGTGCTTTTTACATGATTCTGAAGGATTTTAAACTAAGGGTAATGTTTATATCATGTTAATGACCCTACTAAACAATACATACATGATGAATTATGGTGACAGTAACTGTTCAATGCCACCTTCAGTTTTCTTCTTAATCTGGAGCCTCACTCTATACCACAATGCTTGGATTAGCAACAAAACGCCCTATAAGCCTTGATGAAGGGCCAAGATTGCCACCCCGTTGACATCTTTAAGGTTTTTTGGTGTTTGTGTTTTATCTTCTGTTAATTTTCTGAGTTGCTACCATGCATGATGGGTCATGAAGCTGTAGTGAGGGGAAATGTTCAAGTTAATACTGCTGAAGCAGACTGTAACAGCTGCAGCAAACAAAACAAACCACTGCTGTGCTCCGTATTAAAAAAATGCAAATAGATTGCTTTGAAAGGAGAACAATTTGGTGATATATTAAAAAGTGTGTAATATCTTACTTGCCCTTTAGTTTTAACATTACAGGCTATGAAGAGGCTTACAATGTATTTAATTTCTGCATATTTTGTGCAAGAGTCTTACCCAGCTCTGCATTTTTTTCCTTTCACAATGGAAAAGGCAAAAAGCAAGCTGGTTTCCTTTGCTGACCTTTGCAGAAAAAACCTGTGAAATGAAGTGTAACTCTGTTATGAATGGGATCCTGTAATAACTACATCTGTGAGTGTCACTACCTTAGAAGTCATTGTGGTGTCTCAGCGCCTTCTTGGACAATTTCCTAACTCTTGCTGCATTTGAAAGAACTTGCTGAGTGTCCCTTAATTCAGGTTTTGACACTGCCTGCAAAGGGGGAGGTCAGAGAATGTGGTTACATGAAAAGGAACTGTACTCTTTGTACTGAAGCCACTGTTGAGGCAGGCTTTTACTTTAGATTTTGAGCCTAAGAACTTTAAAAAAGAATACCCTATTTATTTTTTCTCGTTAACATCCCTTAAGTAATGAGTTCCAGGTGCTTTTCTCCTCCTGCAGAAGCAGAAATGGAGTCATTCTTCTTCCCAAGTTTTTAAATTAGTGTTGAACCACTGTGCAATGGAAAGACTATATGTACTTGAAAAAAAAATGTTTTTACAAGAGGATTTGATATAAAGCAATAGAGTACAAGGGAAATAAGTTCACAGATTCGACATTTCTGGTAAAATTTAACCTAAACATGATAGAGAAAGCTTGATGATCTTTGTTTTTTTCTTCAGTCCCACCCCATCACCAGGATGACAGCAGGTAGCTTGCCACAGTTTATTTCTGCTTCTATCTAATCTTACAAGCCCCAGCCCCAGCTGATTTTATACTGAGGTTTTTAAAGTATGACATAAAAGTTACAAACAAAATTTTAAGTACATGATACAGTTTCATCCATTTTCAGAATGCCCAAATTAATAAAGTTGTTCAAATCAAGAATCTTTGGCATCTGCAAACCGGAATGATTGTATTACCAAAGCACAAGGATAAATCCCAAAATTCTGGTATCGAAGAATTACCTAAAGCCAGAGTATCGTGTGTGTGTAGTTTGTTTTGTGTGCGTGTGTTCTCAGTTACAGTGAGCCTCTAGAAATACAAAAAGGTAAATATTTCTGTCAGCTGATTGTTTTAGCAGTCACATAATCCTTCCTTGGATGTCCTGGGTCAATGAATTCCTAGTACCATCGGGGTTTAGTAGAAGATCTATTAAAAGATCTGTCTGTGATCTTTCCTGCAACAGAAACAGCATTTAAAATTATTACTCTGTCACAATGAAGGAATATCTGTGTATTCTTGATTGCCCCAGCTTTCCAAACAGAGTTATTTTTTTAAGTTACCAGTAGAGTGTAACTGTAGCTATGGAGTTAACAATGATCTCTTTAGCTTCCTAGAGCTACCACGAGGTCTGGAGAAGACAGGGAGGATCCATGGTGGAAGCACTAGCTCTCTTGGTTATTAGCAGGTTACTCTGAAAATAATGTTGGAGGCAAGTTACCAGAGCAATACTGTGTGATGTGACACATATCCACATACCTTCTCATCTTTAGCCAACAGTCCTCTTAAACAGTACTGAGGTAGCTTTTCCACCTTAGGCCATTTAGTGTCTCACATTGGGATACCACAATGTGTACTGATTCATTGTTTTAGAGAAAACAGCAACAACATTTCTCAAAGGCTCTTAGGAAAGGTACATCTTTTTTTTTTGCTCTAGGGCTCGACTCCTGTTCCTGCTGAACTGAGCCAGTGTGTAAAATCAGAACTGATATCAGCTCAGTAGGCACCGGAGGACGGGTCCATCAACAGCCTGGAACAACAGCAGCAGCTGTAAGTTGTTTCCGACTGGAGCTGCCACCATTTCCTGCAAACGACACATAGTGCTATGCTAAAACTTCAGAGAGATCATGATAGCATCCATTAAAGAGAAGACTATAAAACAAAATCTTTATTGACAATTTCAGGTTTAAGTCACATTATTTCCTCTGACCTTTAGGAAAACACGGTAACCAAAATACGGTAGGCAATGCCTTACATTTGCAATCAGACTGAGAACTTAAGAAACACTGTTTATTCTCTATTAAAACTGAACATCCTCCCCAGGTTGCCCCTGCCTCTTATCCTCCATACATTGAACCTCAGACACATGCATTCATTGCAAATCTGCCTGTTCAGCAGCAAGGGATCTCAGCCAGCAAACATTCTCTGCCCCGCAGAGAGTCTCCTCTCCATTCTCTTCAGGTGCAGAACTTAGCCACTGTGAACAAAGAGGAAAACAATCACTGTTCACCAATCAGCTAAGCTCTGCACCTCACCAGAGAGATCTCGGTCTCAGCAGAGATAGTTTTCGGAGGAGGTTCTTCTGTGATGCTTTGCTGCTTTCCTCTGTTTTTGGTGGGTTTGGGGGTTTGTTTCTCTCTCTCTCTTTTTAATGTGTTTTTTGGGGGATTTTTTTTTTTTTGGTGGGTGTGTGTTTTTTGTTTGTTTGTTTGTTTGATAGTTGGAGAGGATTCCACACTGTGCACTTATCAGACCATTAATGGTGAGTTTCATGCTAGCAGCTGTGGTCATGGCTGCGTGGTAATCCCTGGCAATGTGATTTTAATCTTAAGTCACAAATCATCATGCCAGGAACCCAAACAGCCATAACATTAAAAGAAAGCTGTGCAGTCACACAGAATATTGTACTCAGTATCTTTAGATTTTATACTATAGCTCACCATGCACTTCCACTCTGTCTGTAAAGTCAAAGGGGTAATTCTAGACTATTGCTAACACCTGCATACCGTGTAATTTTTCTGTGCTAGATACTCACAGTCAGAAACTCGTAGAAATTTTGATTTTGGTATTTCTGGCCTTCAGACACTCAGACATCTACTAGATTAAGAATTGTTAAACATAACTCAAATTCCTGTGAGTCCTTGATAATTGGGAGCACACAAGAGAGTCTCTTTAGCCCTAACTATTTTAAAAGGTGTCTCTCCTACCCCACAAGTGATATCCTGCCACTCTACAGTCTGATCCACTTTTTCCAAAAAAATTTTCTTGAGAGGCAAAAAAGAACATTTTCTTGTCTATACAGAAGAACAACATGGCTTTTCATAATCCAACTTTCTTTCATACTATCTGTCATTGGCTGTATTTCATATAAACATAGCAAAACTCACTAAAAAATTAAGGCGAACTCAGAGTCAAATACTGCTAGAACAGGAAAAAATCACGATTTTGGCTCGGTATCAATAAAGTGACAATGTTTTTGCTAAATTAGAAGCCTGAATTTTGATATCACACATCAGCTGTAAAGTTTTGTGAACAACCAAGGCAATCAGTCTGTCGGATGAGTTTTATGATTAACCAAAAATCTGAGATATGCTGTAGTGGAAGAAACTTTCATACAAATCTTAATGGGTTATATGTTAAACATGCATGTGCAGACACTGTAAGGCTACCTCCAACTCTTCAGAGAGAGAATTGGAAAGTATCTTGGCAAATTTATAGCCTATGGCAATCTTTATTCCATAAATATTTTTGCAATGCTACTTCTTCTCTGGTGATTCCTCTCCTTTAATTTCACAAACAAGCTAGCTTCTTCATGTTAAGGCTACTTTTCTTACCTCATAATCAATCTTCAAAACCTCAGTACCCTTAGCACAAAAACATGTGAATTATCAGTTTGTTCTCACATGATTCATATTTGCTTCCAAGTCCACAGTTTCATATTTCCACTATGGGATCAGGCTCTTTTCAAAGACTGTGCTGCCTGTCAAGTAAACATGCAGCTCTATTAAACAGAAATGCTCCTTGCACAATTGAAATTTTTGTAAGCAGAGTTAAAAATACAGAATGGGAAACAACTGTAGGCAGTGCCTGGCCTTCTTTGGCCACTTGGACTTACAGTTGCCTCTTGTACAGTTCATTACAACAAAGCCATTCTCCATGTTCTCCAGCTATGCCTACATGTATGTAACTCACTGCTCCCACAGCTGGGCTTAAGAAAAAGAAAAAAAGGAAGCCAACAAGATATGCAACAGAAGTTATTTCTCAGCCTAACCAGCCACAAGTGCTATGGCATGCCAGAGTTTACCATGTTCAGTGAGCTCTGCATATTCTTTCTATATGAAGCAAAATCAAGGTGTTAGGATTAAGATGAAAAATCACCTTTTCAGAATAACATCTCTGCCACCACTTTGGCTGAGGATGCATCCATATGTTCTTGTGCTGCAGCAAAGCATTTCCGTGCAAGTTCTTGTTGTTTTGCATCTTCATTCACCATTAATTCACCATAGAGATACACACCCATAGCCTGAAAGAGGAACATAACACACAAGCATCCTACCACCAGTAATAACTAGTTAGCTGGTGTTTTGCCATTGACCTCCCAGTATTCATTTGAACTCAAAATGAAACAAAATAGACAATCCAAACTACAGAAAATACCATTTACTCTCTAATGCCTATTCTCACCCCCAGAAGAACTAATTTTCTCTGTGTCTCTTTAGCCTAAGGATGGTTGTCTATAAGCTGTGCTGACCATGTAAAAACAGATTATTAATGTAAGAGTTCTGTATTATGGCATGACAAGAAAATAATTCCTCATTCCACTTTCCTCGCCACTTTTCAAGTTGAATACTGTTTTCTTTTACCCCACTACCTGAATTTTTCCAAATGTCCCTTAAGAAAAAAGCTTCTTCCTTCAACAGGATACACACTGTCTTTCCAATTGTCATGTTGACTCACACATCCATGAGCAAAGACTGAAGTATTCCATTCTAAAATTCACATTTGTCTATTCTGTAACTGGACATCAATTTCATATGGTCACATTTGTGTTTGACTCCCTCTGTATCAGAGATACAGCTTCACATGCATGAATTCTGGGTGGGTATGAAGGCAGGCTTTTTCCTAACTATTTAATCTGGACATAGCAGCTATAAAACAAGGTAATGGGACTCCTGTAGGGAGATCTGGGCCCCTTTGACCACTGCCAACAAAGCTCTGGCCAACTTAACAGGAAACATATTGGAGATTGTCTTTTTTTTTCTGATGATACAGTTTTTTCAGCTAATTACAGGAATTCAGTAAATATTAAACTGAACTTACCAAAACAGGATTACACATGTGACACACTTTTAGCAGCTTGGCATGCTGACTTTTACAGTGGTTGCTTGGACACTTGCAGAAGTGGAAAAATTTAGACAGCATTGACGAAATACAATTTTTAATGCTATTCCTTGCTGTTTACAGCATTCGCTGGTAAGCCTTAAAAAGCCCTTTAGCCAGAAGAGAAATTTAAAGTTTAACAACAACCGAAGTAAAAGGAGAAAGTCTCAGGGTGGCAGAAACCTGCCAGACTCCTTGCCAATTCCCTAAGCATGCTCTGACACCAAGAGAACCAACGCACCAGATTTCCAAGGTTTGCAGCTGCACCAAGATCTGGCAGCCACACAAATGGCCTTGGAGCTGGGCTCCAGTTGTTCTCATTGGGAATTTTTAAAATTTTGGTGACATTTTTTTACTATAGGAACTACCTTCCCTACCCAGCATTAATAATTCTCCCCTAAATATTAACATGCAGTAAACACACTAGTGTTTTGTAGAACTTCAAAGGATTTAAATAGTCCATTTGCATTTTTTCACAGACTTTTAAAAAAGCCACATTACATGGTCAGTACGGACATGCAACTGTTCTAAGCAGTAATCACACCAGAAGCTGATTGTGCCATTAACTCTATGCACTGCTGAAGTAAATGAAATAAAGACTACATTAAAAAGTTGCAAAAATTATTTCCCTACACTGCAGAAAATGTCTTTATTTGGCATAACAGCTATTCCAAACATAATGCAATTCTGTATGGTTTTATCAACTCAAGGATTTCCCAAACCCCCAGGTTCTGCTGGTGGTTATCTTCATCCTTTCACAGAACATAAATATGCACAATATATGTAACTCCTTATGAAATAATGTTCTTTTATGCCTTTGTTTGTTTATTTTAATACAGAGCTTGTGAAGAGCTCTGGGGCCTGTTTATTGGCTGAGATATAAATAGGAGGTGTACTTCCGAGCCAGAAGAATGCATGACAAACTGCGATAATTCAATCATGCTGTGTAGCCTGAAAGGATAAAATCCTCACTGGCTGTAAATAGCTTTGTTCATTGTCAGCATAAAAGGTTATATTAGTACATTAATATCTTGCCTAAATTTTGACGTTATCTTCACCACTTTTTAACATGCATTTAAATATTTAAAATTCATCCTAGGCATTGAATGTATCAATTTAATAGGGTTCATAGTGAATAAAGATAAATAAAAGTGAAATAGAAAAGAACAAGGCAGAGGTACAATTAGAATTCTAAGTTCACAATGGCCAAAATAAAAGGCCATAGTAAGGGAGTCGTGTATGTCCACCCTTTTAAGGCCTTCACAATCCTCTCTTAGCATGTCCCTACCCATGGAGAGGCTAGCATTCCCTGGATGTCCACTTTTGCGCTATACTACTTCTGGATGTCATCTTCAAAACTGAGGTTACCACAGACCTGACTGCTTTGTACCTACCTTATACCTGCACTGACATCCACAGCCACACTTGCTTTCCTCCTCCTGCACAAGGAACCTGCTGAGAAGTATCTTCCTAGCATCATTTCTACCCTGGCTTGCATAAAATGCAAGGAGAGGAGGAATTCTATCCTATTTCACCACTTGATAGAAGATTAGCATGTGTCAGTGGTGTTGAATACCCCTACCATAGGTGGCTTCCTTAAACTACAGTGTTTAGGGGACCACAGAAGAAAAAAAAATGAATATACAGCCAAGTTTTTTACTAACTGCAGCAAGAAAATACACTGAAATATATTTTTTAATTTCAGCATGTGTGTTAAAAAGTTGTTTGTTTTCAAAATGCTAGTTAAATGTAACTTACCTGATCCTCTCTGAGGAATCTCTCAATATCTGTATACCCAGGCTCATATTTGTGTTTAATGACAAGTTCACACCACCGATGACGAACCTTTGGGAAGAAAAATAAAACTGGGTAAGCAAGCAAGCAAGCAAGCAAGCAACAGACTCACCCCTGTATTTTATTTGTTTGAGTGTTGATAATATATGTGTACCAGTTTGGCTTTTTCATCTTTGTTGGGTTTGTGTTTTTTGGCAGGTTGCAGCCTGCCAAGTCAGTCAGCTGGACAGAGGAGCCAGAGCTCTGTGCAGCTCAGTGTGGGCTTTGGAAACATAGGATGCCCAAAGACAAATTCCTGATTCTGTGATAGAAATTAATCCAGACCGAGGCACACATCTGCAGCATCTTCACTGCCACTGTTTCCAGTCTTGACTTTCTTTCTTTTAAGTTATGCTAGAGGTTATTTCTTTCATATTGTCAAAAAGAGGGTGTAGGGGGTGGTGGGACCTGCAAAGGTCTGGAGAAGCCAACAAATGCAACTGATAATATCCCCTATGTAAGTGTCATACCAGTGGTAAGAGGGCTTAAATGTAATTCTGTACCACTATTAAATCCATGCCAGAAGGATAAAACATAGATACCAACCCCTGAAACAGGGAGCTTTCACCTAAATGAATCAGTTCTGCTACTAATAGATTTTAAGCACATTGTTAAGTATTCAAAATTCATCTGCATTTAAAAAGCTGTCATGGTGTTCTACCAATACATATTGATAAAAGCAGTTATTGGCACTCTGAAACAAAGTTTTCAAGCAAATTACAGCTGAAAAAATGTTTTTACTTAGGTAGTATGAACATGAATTACATTGACTTTGCTCTTAGCCACTCTTGTGGTGTGTCATCTTACTCTCCAGCAAGGCTTGCCTGATTGCAGGCAGTGATCAGCCTAACACTTTACATTCCATTAGCAATTCAGCACTGACAGGAAAACAGTTAAGTGGAGTAACTCCCAATGCTTCTGTTTCAGCCTTTTCTCTTTCAAAAGACAGGGCACCTAACAAAAATCACCTTTCACAGTAAGAGTGAAATGTTAGCATTTTGAATAGTTTTTAAAACTGAGTCCCAATTGTGTTTATAGCAAGTAGGTGAATATGAACCTTTTTCTGAATGACAGATGTAGTGATAACATTGAGAACTGAAGACAGAAAGGGAAAACGGAAGAAGGTCCTGTTCTTTTGGAAATAAGGTTTTGAAAATAATTTCCTTTTCACCCTAGTCCCTGCCAACTTCATAGCTCTGGAAAAAGTTTCACAGGATTACATTAAGTTAGATGTTAATTCTATTAGCATAATAACAAGTGATAAATGCCCACAGGTCCTGTGTACTTGATATCTCTTTTTAGCTGACCTCTTATACAAAATAGTTTCAAAACACCTTATGAAAATAAAAAGCTGTGAGGTTTTGGGGCTGGGTGGATTTTCCACTCATTGCATTTAAGATACTGAATAGCTACAGTGCTGTGCTTGACAGGGAGTAATTGCTGTCTCTTACAGCTTGTTGCTGACAAAATATCAGCTGTTAGGATTCCTGCTAGTGGAATTAGAGCTAAATTTACAAAAGAAATAGCTTTCCAATATTCAACTCATTTTGCTGTAGATGCCCATATTCATAATGTTAACCTTCAAAACCCTACCCAGCTGTTGCTTCTCCCAGGAGACACTAAATGTTTCTTCAGTAAATCTTCCCAGGCAATCCAGCTTTGTTACAGGGTGCTTCTCATAGCAACAAGCAGCTCCTTGCCTGGATGAAACTACCCAGATTCAAAACTTAACCATACATGTCTCCTATCTGTAAGATGAGTTAACCAAACAATATAATCATATTTAGAAGACTGGATACACTTTACTCTGCACATTCTTCATTATATAACAAACAAACAAAAAATCCAAACGGAATTCCTAATGCATTCTGATAGCAACGTGGAGAAACATGAGGAGGAAAAAGGGTCTGTGGTCCCCTCCTGTGATCACTGCTCTTCTACATCTCATGATCCAGCAGATATAGCACTTACCCAGGAGGTAAGCAATCACTTGCAGCTTCTGTGGCTGCTCATGACCTCAAACTGTGCCTTCAGTCAAGAGCAGACTATAAAATATTCTGGGATGGGGCTCTCTTCATACCTCCTGGTGGAGCTGTTATCTCCCCCGCAGTTGTTAAAAGTATTTATTGATCTAAGAGTGGAGTCACAAGATTAAGGGCCTACATTTCTGAGTACTCTTGATAACAAGTAGGGACCTGGCTTAAAGAGCACAGAAGCTGGTTTGCCCCAAAAACATCTTTCTTGGTGTAACCATTGTAGGCACACAGAGAGCAGAACAGAAATTCTCTGTGAAGGCATTCATGTGGTCTTACTTCCTCACATATTAACATCATGTATAACTGACACTGCATCATGACCTGATCATCTAAATTCCAGTGGCTTTGTAAAGCACAGAACTAAGCTCTTCCTGTTCCTTCCTCCATATGGTTTCTGTCCTTGGCAACCAACTTCTACTCAAATAGTTAAAAAGAAAAATATTTATTTGTTGAGTGAGATCTGAGACACCACACACTTTTCTTTCTCTCTTTTGCCTTCCTCCCTTTCTTTCCCAGGGTGAGTACAAATCCCAGCACATTCCCAGACCTGAAACGCTGGCACTTTGCCAGCTGGGGCAGGAGCAGCATACCTCTTATCCTTAGATTACACATTTGCCTCCTGTCTGCTCCAAATGTTCCCCTGGCAGAGTAAACCGCAGGAGAACCAATGACTGCTGAAGGGCCTGTGAAACCATCAGTTCAGTCAGCCCTGCTGGCTCCCTGTGACTTGTACGAAAGTAGAGCACAGAAACCAAGGCTGGCTCTGAGTGCAAGAGGGGCAGGGGGGCCTTGCACAATGTGGACTGAAATATATTGCTTACATTCCTGGCCCCTGCACCATATGGTGTGTAAACAGCCATGTTGCCTAAACTGCAGCCAGAACAGTTTCTCAAACACATGCACTATAAAGAAGTACTTTTTCTATGATACTCCATAGCCCTAAGGCTGATTCCACAAACACAAGAGTTTTAGTCACATAAGAGCAGGGTGTAAAAAAAAAAAAAAAATCAGTTCCCAGCATCTCATCCAATGCTTAGAGCGGCAAGGGCAAAATGGACCCCAGAGCTTCACAGCCTAATGAATGAGTCATGTGAACAGGCGCTTTCAACAAAACAGTCTCAAAAGGAAATTCTGGAAACCAAGTAGCTTGTGGTAGGACTGGGCTAACCATACCACATCCTGTGTATGCTCTTCTTGGCTTTGCTTTTCCTCCCAGGAGCAAATACTCAGCGGCAAAAATAAGAATTCATTACTCCTCTTGCAGTTTTCTCTCTGCACATTCCTCTTGCTCTTCTACAGTTCAGAGATTCATAGGATATGTCATTTTGCCTGGTTACACCATGAACAATATAAACTAAACCTGAAAAGTAATTTACAGCAATCCATCCTGTTATTGCTGGCAGCAAGCACATAGGACTTTGCTGGATCAGAAGCAACACCTTTAACTGCTCACCCACCCACACACACTCTTACTGGTTTGGCAGCTGCAAGGGCCCACATGCTGAAGTTGGAATTAAAATTTATTTTCTCAGCCTGCAATACTAGGGTGAGAGCTGTCCTTCCAAGTCCAGGACTGATGGCTAGCACTCTCAAGGATGGGGAAAAGCAGGGCAGAGGAGTGATGGAAGCCTGCTGACACCTCAGTTCTTTGTGGACAGATCTTCACTGCTTGGAAATTGTTTTTTCCTCCCACCCTGCTTTTCCAGATGGTGGGGGCCTCTCTACTGCCAGGTTTTTAAGCTAAATGAAGTCTGTTGCTGTATGTTTTGCAACAGAATACTCATATTAGTAGTACATTTCTGAGGCACAGTCCAGTAGCACGAAGACAGAGACTCTCAATGTCTCAGGTATAAAATTTAATTTTTGTATCAACAACACTGAGATCCAAGTATTGGCATGTACATACATGGAACATCGTGAAAGGATGCTACTGTCAGATAGCACAGTCCCAAATATAGGAGTAGCAGCTTATACAAATAATTCCAGGAATCTCATAATATGTTTTAATTTCATTTTTAAGAAAAATACACACTATTGCACAATATTATTTGTTACTCAAAAATTACCTGCATTTTGACAGCTCAATGTAAGATACCAAGACCAAAATTTTGCCTGGTCTGTTTTCAGACAATGCAAGCTGCTGCATGAGATTATTTGAGGGGACAAAAAAATACATAAAATATTCTAATAATCCAGCTCTAAGGCAGTCCCTTTGTTTTAGCAACCTGGGCCAAGACCTTTTGGGAAATGGTGCTTGAAGCTGGCAGACTATAGCCATGTAAGGTACCAAATACATGGCTTAACTTTCAAAAGAAAAGCTTCCAGTGACATATATACCTGAGAAAAAAATCTTTTAAAGGGTATTTTCAACATGTCTTAAATGAAAGAGATACTAGTTGTTTCTGACCCAGGTGATAAATTCTTCTGCCTAATCCATGTTATTTTTCCCTGCCCCACTCAATCACAGAATTATAGAATCCCAGAATGGAATGTGTTGAAAGGGGCTTTAAAGGTGATGTAGTTTAAACCCTCCTGCCATGGCAGGGATACCTTCCACTAGATCAAGTTGCTCACAGCCCCATGCAACCTTACTCTTATGGGATAACTTCCAGGGATGGGGCATCCACAATTTCACTGGGCAACCTGTTCCACTGTCTATCTACTTTCAGCGTAAAGAATTTTTTTCCGTAATATCTAATCTAAGGCTACTCTCAGTTTCAAACCATCCCCCTTCATCCTGTCACTATATGCTCTTGCCAATAGTCCCTTCTCCATCTTTCTTAAGGCTCCCTTCAGGTACAAGATGGCTGCAGTTAGGTCACTCCTACTCTTCACCAGGCTGAACAAACCCAATTCTTTGGCCTTTCCTCACAGGAATCATAGAATCTCACTGAATCACAGCTGAGTTGGAAAGAACCATTACGGATAATGGAGTCCAATTCTCAGAGTTGCATACAAGCAAAAAAAAAAAAATTTTACTTCTGAGGTCTACCCATAAGATTTAGAAAACAAATAATTTAAACCATGCCTTTATGAAAGAGAGAAAAATGTTAGACTTTACTAAGCTTTTGGTCTGCAGAATGGGAGTCTAGCTTCAGAGAACGTGAGTACATTTTGCTAATAGCTGGATCCAATTTAAAAGCTGCCATAAGACAACAAATCTAAATCAGTGAACAAAAGCAACATACTTGATGTGTAATTAGAAAATGGGATAATTTGAAATAGAGTAAGAGCTATTGTCCAACAAAATGGAACCTTTATTAAAGGTATGGGACATCTGTTATCTTTACAAAATACAGGTTCAGACTCTATTGAAAAAATTATTTGAACAACTTGCCTCTTAAATGTTAATTAAAGAGTCTCAGAGGTCAGACTCCAGTCTAATTCACAGAGGAAAAAATTGAGGTCTTTTTTTCAAAAAACCAAGCTATGCTACAACAAATTAGTTTTAATTAACAGTAAGGAAGCATTCCAGAGCACCAGAATGCTGCTCTGTTCCATCTGAAAGCATTTATCATCAGTCTCTTCCTACCTACAGATAAATTGGATTCAAATATTAGATCACTTGCCTACCTAATTAAGAAACAGATTTTGCTGGACAATATTTGAACTAAAAAACAGGTTTTACAGTTGTTTAGCATGGAAAAATTACAGTTCAAGAATTGCCAATTTTACAGTGTATTTAATGACTTCCCCCCCCCCTCTATCTTAGCTGAAATAGTTATTCTTTAATACATCAGTGAGTTTTCATATTATATAGTCTGAATTTCAAGTGGGCACTCCTATCTTTTATGCCTCAGTAAATATATACTTTAGAAAGTGACACTTGCCCATGTGAGGTATGCTGAAGCAGCTCACCAGGAGCAAAACCAGCTTTTTGTGTCACAACTGTGTTTACAGACTATTGGTTTGGCAATCTGAAAGAGTGTACTCAATAGCCAAAAACCTACTGGAAGCAAACAGAATGGATTCATGCTTTTTACAAGGATTCTGTAATTGTGATTATTGTGTTTGCCAAGGGTTTGTCAGGAGACTGAGTAAAGGAGCTATCAGCTTAAACTAGTTTTATTTTAGACCAAAAATGGGACTTTTCATAGCCTAAGTTTTCTCTCAGGTCTTGTTGTAGCACTTGCACTGACAGTGCTGCAGAGCCCAAAGAAACCAAAGGACGGATACAGCACCACAGCAGCAGCAATCTTTAAGGCAATCTTTCTTCCTGAGACCCTCACAGCACCAAGGTTCAGTTAATGCTGTTTCTCACAGTGCAATGCCCTTTTTGGTAAAAAACCCTTAATTTTGCAGAGCTATGTCCAAAATGATGGTAACATTTCAAATTTTAAAAATGGCTTTTGGTAGCCTTGCTCAAGTTGTATTTTACTTTCAGTACTGAATGAACCGCTTCTCAGTAGCTGGACCTGAGGCAGATTGAGCTCATGGAGCTCCACCATGCTCTGCATTCGACATCACTGACTGTATAAGCAGCTCCAGACTGTACAGGCAGATTGCACAGGCCATTCCTGCCACCTTGGAAAATCTTTCCAGCTATGCAGCACAGCATGAGTATCTCAGCCCACTGACACTCCAGCAAAACAACAAACATGATCATTCAGGAAACCCACAGGCAGTAATGGGCTGGCAGATCCAAACTTTATCAGGAGCTAATTGTCATTTTCAGGAGGACTATGTTGAGGTCTAAAGTAATTTAAAACCTGGAATATGAACCGGTCATTAAAAAGTCACTTAAAAGCTACTTTTAGCAGAGTATCAGATATTAGATTTTGGTAATATTGGTAGCAATATTGTACTTCCTTAATTAATTTTGTTCCTTCTGATTTGTATTTCTGCAGAGATCAAGCACCTGCACACTATGAAGGGTGCTGGCAACAGAGGAGAAAGACATGCAAGCCTCATCTCTCCTTCCTTCACTCAACAGCACTGATGAAGAGCTGTGGGTAGAGTTCACACAGCAACTGCCTGTATTTAGTAACAGAAGAGAAAGGTGTGGCACAAGCAAGATTTGAAAGACAAATTCTGTTGCTTGGTCAGTGGCAGACTATGGGTCAGCTGGGAGCATTTGAACCTGTACCTGTGCTAGTGTGCCCATGGGCCAGGCAGCATGCTCCCACAGCTGTGCAAGCCTCAAGCAGCAACAGGTGCCTGCTTGAACCTGCTCACATCTGTAAATGTAATTTAGGGGCATGTATTTCCATCCTGTCCTTTCTCCTCTCCTCCAACCACATGCTCCTGTTTTAGCATTTACACAGTTCTACATAACACAAACAGCTTATATAGTACCATAGCCTTCTCAAGAGCAACCTCATCAGCTTCCACAGGCTGTAAACATGACTCTACTTCCACCTGCAAATAAAGCACGTATCTTTGTCACAGTCAACACAGAGGTTCTTTTCTACATAACCAAAGAGAAGCGAGGAATCACAAAACACACTGCTTCAGAAAGCCCAGGCAGAGCACTGGGCAACCTTGCTGCTCTCTGTGATCAGAAAGGCACTGCAACCAAAGGATAGCACTTCAGTACAGGATTCACTCTTGGCAAGGCAGCAAGTGCTGAGGACTTGTTTAGAGAAGACAAATGCCCTTTTTTTCCCCACTTCAGGCTTACAGCAGAGAGCTCCCAATTACAAACCAGACACACTTCTCCCTATGTGGGCCCCATCTGTGATCAATGACAGCTGTGTTGGTAGAAAACATTTTTTCCAAAAGAAGTCAGAAAAGGCAAGAGACTAAGAAGCCATGTCTAATCCTTTTTCAAAGGTGGCACTGGCTGTGTCTCTCTTCTGATGTCAAAGCTGTCACTGTGAATAAGGGGCTTGGCTGGGATGCCTAATTCTGTAATCTTAATGCTCTTCAGCCTGCCCCTCCTCACCCTGTCAAACAGGAGATGGATACAAAACAGGATGGTCTCCAGCTTTACAGCAGACCAATAAAGTGATGATAGGGAAATGACCCAGAGAATAGTTAGATGAGAAAGAGGCCCCTAGCATCAAAGCAGTGTGACAGCTTCAACAGCACTGTCTGGGAGACCACATTGCTATGGTGCCTGAAGGCTTTTCTCCCCACATGAACATTTGTGCTGCCACTGTCCCCATCCTGGGAAGAGCAGCTCCGATGTCACTGTGCATGTAAGGTAAGGAAAATTTTAATACAGCATGTGAACTCACTTAATTTCAAAAACAAAGGTTTTAAAAAATAAGCCTTAATTTAAAACATAGATACACTACTTATACTGGAACCAAATGCTTCCCCTTTGCCTGCATTTTTAGTATTGCCTGCTCAGCGTGCTGGAGCACCAGTGCCATTCACAGCTTGCAGCAAGATGAAGATGGCAGAAAAGATGTCACCATCTGCCTTTTCAACTATATCACTGGAGACGTGTGCTGAGCTTTGCTTTGCTGTGGTGCTGCCAGCTCTCAGGAGCAAGGCTGCCTTCTGGCTGGTGACAGAATCAATGCTTGTGCCACCTTGCTTGCTCTCCATTCTCTCTCCTTCCTTCCCCAACAGGTTGCTCTAGTGAGGATGGCTGCATGTGTGAAGACAGTCTGAGGGTGTGTATAGAGAGGGTGCTGGGGGCCCAGGAGATCCTGCACCTCAGAGGAAGGGGAAGGAAGACCAGCTTTAGGTATAACCAACATCAGAGAGGTAGGGACTGCAGGGACAAGCCTCATGCCTTCAGGAAGGTAACCTTGGCTTTGGCATATGTACACATCCAAATGGACACTTTTGCCAAAATGCACCAACACACTTGTCTGCTATCTCATATCCAGCTCCATCCATATTCCCTCTGACACCCTACTAAAACACCTATCTACAATAATGGCTAGATTATGACAGAACATAGAATGACTTGGGCTGGAAGAGACCTTAAAGATCACCTAGTTCCAACCCTCCCACCAGTGGCAGGGAGACCTTTCACTAAACCAGGTTGCTCAGAGCTTCATCCAGTGTGGCCTTGAACATGGCCAGGGATGGGGCATCCACAGCTTCTCTGGGGCGACCTGTGCCTGTGTCTCACCACTGTCACAGGAAAGAATTTCTTCCTAATAGCCAATCTAAACATACCCTCTTTCAGTAGCTTTTGAAGCTGTCACCCCTTGTCCTATCTCAACAGTATCTCTGGAATCAGCAGAATTTTATTTTGTACCACCATAGCAAGCAATTCAAACAGTTCCCATTACCACTGTCTGCCTCTTCTGGCTGTCTCCAGATAAAGTCTGCTTACAATTTTTACCCATACAGTGTCTGCATATGTGTTTCAACACAGATTATTTATGTATGCACATAAAAGCACGCTGGGCTTATAAACCCCAACGTTATAGTGGAAAAAAGCACATAAACATATACAACTGATGCAGAAATTCAACTGTGAAGAGTCTGAGATCAAGCACACCAACAGTCTGTTACCAATTATTATTAAATTATATCTCCTGTTCAGCCAAAGGAAAGGCTCCATAAGTATCAAGGCAACAGTAAGCTATCCCCTTTGCCTATGCCCCTCTTTCTATCCCTCTGTTTCTATCTCGTCCATCTTGTAACTAGAGGCAAAAACCCCTTTTATCTTTGGTCTCCCACAGTGACTGTGGTAAAAATATTTGTTATTTCCAGGCAAAATTACTGTCATAGACAGAATCTGGAACTCCGTATGAAAATAAGACTCAAATTCCAAGCAATGAACAATGTGCCTGCCTGTTTTTTCCATAACTTAGGGCGCAGCCAGGCTACTCAATGCCCAGCAAAAATTTTTAAGTGGAAAAATACATTGATTTTATAAACTCAGAAGAAATATGCTCATTCCTGCAAGGAGAACATTTATATTTTTCTCTATGTTTGACATTTTTTAGTCATCTTCTCCATCTCTTTTATTTCTCTGCTGCTGGAATACAGTGATGGTTGTTGCTTAGGAGAATCCTTACACCACATGAAACATGACAAAAGTCCTCTTCAGGACACAGCAACTCCAAGTGGCACAAGAGCTGAAAGTAGGACAGCAGACTTTGCCCACATTATTAAGTAAGTCAGTGACTCAGTGGTGAAATCATATCTGTGTGGTTAAGAAATGACATCAGAACCTGCACCTCTGAATTGTCCTGCTTCTTGATGTATTTAGACCTCACAGAACACAGTACATTTTTTCTAAATCTGTGGTCCTATTCAGGCATACCCTGCATCTGCAGCCAGCCTTTAAACAGGAATGAGAAGCATTAGATGACCTATTTGGATGAAGTCTCGAAATATGTTTATTTTAAACAAAAATATTTTCAGATTGCTTTTCAGAATTAAAAACCAAAACAAGCCAACCAAAAACCTTCCAAAAAAAAAAGCAAACCTCAGAGGAACATCCCTATTGCTGATAGCTAGGGGATTTTGTTTGTATTTTAAAAACTAACCCCTCCTTGTCATGGCCACTATGCCAGTGCTATCGTATATATGCAGACAGAGTAACCTTTTAAATTTCACGACAAAGGTAGGTGGCTTGTATTACAGCACTGGGTTTGTATTGCTTGACACAGAAATACTGAGTAAAATTTTATATAAAGCAATTGCATCCAATTCAGAAAACCTTTAGGACTGAGTTCAGAAGTCCAGAGGACTCCACCACTTCATTCTCCTTGCTAGACAATAGCACACAGAATTATCTCCAATCCCTTCCTCCACAGATTCTTTGGGTAAGCAGTAAAAAATGCCAAACCAACCCAGTTGCATATTTGGTTCCTTCTTCACATCAGCTCCCCTGCTTTCCAAGTCTCGCTAAGCTGCTGGGCTACCAGACACAGGAAATTAAGTCCCAAACTGGTTAGAACAATCTGGGGCGATAAGTGAACAGCACCAGTAATGGCAGCAGTCAGGGCACAAAAACTCCTGCTCATGCTACCTAGCAGCCACTGAGATCACTTGGAACAAACATGTTGCTGTTGGCTCCTGGAGGGGTGTGGGACCAGGAGTGCTGACTGTTGCAAAGCTATTTCCAGTCTCCATAAATCTCGTGCTCTGATCATGCCCTTCGGCTAGTGCTGATGGAGGGATTTTCTGTTCTCCTCAAGTGGCTGGAACAGCCCCCCTACTTCGTGTGTAGAGACAAAACAAACCCAAATTATAGCTACTCGACATTATCCTTCAGCTAGTCTTACAAATTCATCTCAACACATACACTCAGTCACAATGGGCACATGAGCCAGAGTGAGTCTCATGGGATGACTCCCATGACTGTCACTGAAAGCGTATTTCCCTCATCTTGTTCCAATTTTCTTAGCTTCATACTGAATTTTGGACCTCATCTTTGGGCAGCAAGTGCCACCTTCTTAGAAGCTACCCTTTTCTAAGCTCCTTTCATTGGGAAAAAGATCCAATTCCTGCAAATACACGCTTTTGAAAAACCATCTTAACTGATTGTGATGGTTTGAACCAGCAAATTACGTCTGAGTGAAAACACCCACACTGGCCGAAGGGTTAAAAAGGGGGGTTTCGGGAAGTGAAGCCATCTTTCCGCCTTTGGTCACCTGCAGGTAACGTCCAGAGCCGCCCGCTGGGCCCGTGGGCGGCCTGGGGAGGGACCAGGCCTCATGGCCTCCCTCTCTCCTCCTGGTGAAGGGGGAGAGGGGGGAGAGAGGCTGCGAAAGAGGGCCTGGCCCGACCCCATGGGCCTAGCGGAGCCTGGGTGAGCCCGGGTAGATTTGGCTCGGTGGCCACCCTCTCCATTGTTGGAGGGGGTGGTGGGGCCAGCCAGGCTGCGGAGAAGGGCCTGGAGGGGTCCCGTGGGGGGTTCCCTGGCCAGCGGTACGGAGTGGGCTTTGGCCAAGGGCCCCCCATCCCCACAGCCGCAGCTTTGAGTTGTGACATCATGGGTTGCTGCGAACTGAGACAAGATTTTTAACCCTTTCCCTTCCTTCGAAGTGATACTGCTGAAGACAGAGACAGCAAAAGAAAGAAGACTTAATGGAAAAAAAAATGGACTATTTCTTAGTTGTTTTGGGTAGTGCCATATCTGGTTGCAGAGTGGACTGAGTGAATCTTCACTGAATGGTGGATAAGCATTTTAAATGGTATCCCAAGAGACTGAGAGATGGACCCCCCTGGAGCATTTGCGGGCAGGCTGGGGGTGAGGGGGGGTTTGAGTCATTTGACATGAGTGTGTGAGAATTCAGTTTAGATTGTTGGGAAGAAGGGAAAGTGCTCTTTTTGACATTTTAAGTTTTTTTTTCTTTTTCCTCTGAGTGTGTGTGAATAAACTATCTTTGTAACTGGTAAGTTTGGGATTGTTTTCCCTTTGTTCTACCTGATCATGTTCTCACAGATGGGAAAATAGTCAAACCAGAACACTAATATCAATACCAATATCGTCTGTGCCGAAGAGCCTATAAATTGCATTTAGATGCAACATGAACAAGAACATGAAACAGAGTGAAGACTCAAAATTTTTCAAGATCAGAGAGGACATTTTGCAAGGGCTGTGGCTTCAGTCAACATATTTAGCAGAAGTGAGGACATGCTACAATACACTCCGAAATTAGCCCTTTTTCTAGTGAAAATGGGAAAGGCTTTCTATGACAGAGACATACTCCTTGCTAGGATTTGCATAAGGAAGTAGGAGAAGTACAGCGGGGGAAAAAAATAGTATTTCTGAGAGGATGTGTGTGAAAAGCATCAGGTAACAGTAAAGAGGTTTCACTTTGTGAAAACACACATTTCTTCTTTCTTTTCCATTTAATGAAGGTACTGTCTCAGTAATGGTTGGGTGTACAAACCTCAAATATGATTTATTCCAGAAACAATCTTACCATGCAGGCTGACTCATCTATAGAGCCTATTCTAGGTTCCTTATTATCCTTTTCTAGATTCCTTACATCAAGTTCCTCCTGATGTGCTAATTGCAATTCAACTGCAAATAAGTTATTCAATGTAACCGTACCTATGCCTTGTGGCACAATAATGCTCTAACTAAAACATTCAGAAAGGAAAAGGCGGGTGAAATTTATTTTGCACTCCTGGTAAATTTTCCCAGCAGATTTGTAAGTCCCGCAAAACATACTGCCTTATCCAAAATAAGGCATCTCCTCCTGACATGAATTGAAACTGAATAATAAACTGTGTATTTGAGTATGAAATAAGTACAGAAACTACTTTTGCAGAAAATCCACAAACTCACTAGAACGTAATGCCCTGTAATATGGTAATCAGCTCAAGCTGCCACCTTTTTTATCTACTGCTTTGGTGTTTCATACCAACCATGACATCAGTTAGGGAACAGAACCATAGTTCTCCCTCTGTGGTTGCAATGCCACTATCTGAAACATGTCTACCTGTTGCTACATAGTACAGTGAAGAAGGACTAGCAAGCCTATGGAGGTATTTGCAATACATTACTAATTGTACTCAAAAGCTGGAGACTGCTTCTGAGTCCCTGCCCCAAGGGAGGACTGGCCCAGTGCCTGTGCTGAAAGGAAAGCTCACCAAGTGCCTTCTCCAAGTGTGCATTGACCTTTCCCAAGCAGTTCCCTTTTCCCAGTCCAAGTTTTATGGTGTTGTCTACAGAGCTCTGTTCCATAAGTGTGCCTTCAAACAATGCCCATCCACAATCAGCAGGACAGCTGAATTATGCAGCCTGAGAATGTGCTCAGCTGAATACGGTCACTATTGGACGGGAAACGACAAGAATTCATTTGTACTTCCACATCTGCCAGCTTTTCACAGGCTAGGAAAGATCAATAAATCAAAGTTATTTTGTCCTAACACAATTCTCACCACTTCAAGGATGCCAAACACCTGAAATGGTTTGTATTAGCGTGACTGTATTTCTGTCAGTGAAATAAGATGCCACCACTTTATAGCCTTGGTCTCATAGGCCATTCTCTCATGCACAATGAAGTATTTGTGTGAAAATGGCATCCACACGACTCATGATATTAGGATCTTAACTCATTTTAATCACATTTACTGCAGAAAGAGTTCTAGATTATCTTCTCTCCCCAAAAATATACCACGTTATGACCCCAAATACAGGGAAAGCATTATGTAAGTGAACAGCATTTCAGTCAACTTGCTGAGACAAGGAAAACCAACAAAGCAATTTTCCATATGCTGTGCAGGCAAGACAAAAGTGATATCTACAGGAGGAAAGAAAGGAAAGCTAACTCTACAGTGAAAAAGCTGGGGAAATATACCATAAATATTTCTGCTTCATCCACATTCTGTAGGTTTTATCATCACTTCTTAGATAATTCAGTGACAAGTAAAACACACTTGCAGAAATATTGTCAAGTCTTAAATAGGACTGAAAGTGTCACACCCACTGTTCTTCCCTGATGGCTGTGATCTTCTTCCTGTCACATTTTTCACTATTCTGAAGGCTACTCAGTCATCCTGTGACCCTGTGTGCCCACAAGCTATAGGCCTTTGACCAAATGAAGAATAGAAATAATGGGAGTAATGAGAGGGCTCCTCTAGCTAAGAGATTCATTGAGTGTTAACTCAGATCTCATGGTGTTGTCTTTTGTAAATGATTGACTCTATTTTATTTACATGAACGTTTTAAACAGCTTATTCAAATAAGATAAGATTGCAGTCATATCAGAAGAGATGTCATAAAGGTTAGACAGATTTTAAAAAATACTAGCCATCCAAAACTCTCCATGTAGACCAGCTCTCCACATTCCGCCAGATGCTAGATACTGAATAAATGAAACAGCTGCATAGAACAGCCACTTTGGAAAGAAACAAAACAAAACCAACCCCAGACCCACTTTAAATTTTATTATCCTACTGTGCTGCCTGATGACAACTGTAGCTGCTGCTTTATAACATATCCCATTTCTTTTCAGCCAGCTGAACTTCCAGCTGGACTTTGTCATGTTGAAAATGCAGCCAGTTTCTATAACGCTTCTCTGGGATGCAAGATGTGATATGTCATGGAGATGTAGCCTGTGCATGAGTTATTTTGTTATGTAGTGGGAAGAAGCACAACAAGATAGGGGGTACAGGAAGAGAAAACTGAGGACATAATGGAATTGCCTCCCACTTGTCTGACACCACTTGTCTGAGCCACAAGGGGCTCAAGGTACAGAGAGAAGAATGGAAAAATGGTTTTAAACATTGAAACCTCTGTTGCTTTCAAAATAAAGATCTCTTGGATATGCTCAATTCAAATAGCTCATATCAATGATTTTAATCTTTTGAAAACAAATTTGTAGTTTTGTGTCTTCTCAGATGTTCCAAGCTTTGAGGAGTAAATGGAAAATGAAATACTTATTTGTTACAGAAGTGGACTGCAAAAAGTGGAAAGGAGTCACAAATTCTGCAGTTTGTCAGATGCCCTACAAGCCTCTCTTGGCATCCAGACTGGGGGCAGACCAGTCTGAAATGCGATTAAGCCACCAGCAGTTCTGGCTCTTGTGGCTTGAAAGTTAAACATTACGAATCACAAATATGTCACTTAACCTATGATTTTTTGGTTTGTTTGTTAAAAGAAGCATTCAAATCAGTGTCTGTCTTAGAAGGGAGATAGACACTAAGCCTATGTATCTGCATTGAAACCTAATTTGAGAGAGGACAGGAATGACAGTGAGTAGCTAAGGAGATCTCTTCAACAGAGATCAACCTTGACATTCCAGGTCAGGGCTGACTCTGACCTGTCTCCTCTCCCGACTGATTCAAAGGAATTGGAACAAGGCAGATGACCTGCTGCAAACCCTCCACTCCTTTCTGAAGCAGCTTGTGCCTGTAGATTGTTAAGTCTGGATGAACACATGGTAACGAATGGTCAGGAGTACCAAACAGTGCTGTTGGCAGATTCACCAGCTGGGGACAGACCTGCACTTTGCAGTGGGCAGGTGCAGATGCCACCAGGTGTGCAATGCTTTATTACAACAAGCATGGTCAATTTTAAAGTAAAAATAAAGATGCTTCAGTGATACAGACAGAAGAGCTTTAAGAAATATGAACAAGGACTTTCCATGCTGTACTTGTGCAGGACAGAAGGACCCCCAGTAATAATCTTCAAAATTATTACGTGCAGATTTTAAGACCAAACTTCGTGAAAATACAAAAACCCCACACTCCTTTGTGTACCCTCTTACACTATTGGCCATGTCATTGCTTATGCCTGCTGGAAAATGATTGTGAATTTAAATGCTACTTTTAAAAAACAGGAAAACAAGTTTATTTCTTAACTTTCTGCTGCTGGATGGAACACAGTTGACAACCTTGCTTCCAAAAATCCTGGAATAAACCCACTGACATTGACAGTTTTCTTCTTTTTATTGGCCTGCTGCAAGTTTTTTATGCTTCTATTTTTAACAATTAATTTCTGATCTTTAGCTACCAGGAACATTTGAACTCCAGTAACGTAACAGGACCACAGTAAGTGATTTGTTCTCTACAAATTAAATCTCGACAAGAACAGGCTCAGACTGCAGTTCTTTGTCCTGGGGTCACAACAAGAAAAATCCCCTGTGCACATACATGAGAATGAGGCACAAATAGTCTGTTCCTCAGGCAGGTGAGGCCATGGGAGCTATTTCACTTTAAAGGACTGTAGGTGTCTGGGGTCTGATGACTGGTAAAATGCCTAGTGCTAATGTTATCTTAGTTGTGCTTCTAAGTGAGTTGTCTGCTAAGCCCTTGGTTTCACCTTGTAAAATAAAATAGAGATTATGCTGATTTCATGGAGGTCCTAATCTTGTGGGTTTGTGGAGTTTTTCAGGAAAAAATTCTGATAGATCATTTGTGTACTTTTATGTAACACTGGAAAAAAAAAGCATGAAAGTGAAGAGACAGGAAAAACCTGAGAAACTGGAGCTTGTGGCCTGGTGCTTACAATTCACAGGCATGAAACAGCAACAACAACACAGCTATTGCTTTGATCTATCTCCCTGTTAATTCCTCTTCCCATAATAGAACTACTGACATTTCACTGGTATTCAGATGTGACTAAAATATATTCTAACACCTATTAATAGAAATGTTGGTTCAAGTACTAATTAAAAACAAATCTGGCATTTGGAAAACTGTATCAACAAAAAGTTAAAAAGTGCAGTAAACACCAGCAATTGAAATGTTCATTTTTTTTGCCTTTTTGGTTTTTTTTTTTTTTTTTTTTTTTTTTTTTTTGTTTTGTTTTGTTTTTGTTTTTGTGTTGTGTTTTTTTTTTTTTTGTTTGGGGTTTTGTTTTGTTTTTTGGTTTTTTTTTGAGAAAAAGGTAGACATCTGTTCTTTCAATCTTTACGTTAAGGTTTGGATTTCCAAGTCTTTCCAAATATCCACACAGTGATTCAGCATAAGAGTAACGAGATAGATTTTGCTCTCTCCTTCAATTCTAATAATTGCCACAAAGTTCCAACTGTAACAGGGAAAGTCAGGCACACTGGCTTTCTGCAACCTTCTTTAAAGTAGCTTTTAAATAAACAGGAGCCAAATGTTAAGTTCACCATGTTCTTTCATTGCACAGTAGCTTGGTTGTATGCTACATCATAATTAACCCTTGTTTCATACATATATACTCACATATGTATATATACACACTCACACACATATATCTCTATACATCCTTTATTTTCATCACTGATTGCACTGTCTCACCTCCCGTTCTGAATAGTACGCACTTGAAGCAAAGGCTCGTTGCAAGGTGCTTTCAGCCACTCCTTCTGCTGCCTCAATTGTCAGAACTCTCCCAGCTCAAGAAAACCATGGGACTTAAAAGAGTCCTCTCTGCACACTGTAATAAATATTTACTGGTTTGCCTTCCAAAGATATAAAGCACTTAGGAGCAGGGACGCTACCCTTTATAGTATCATATAAAAGAGTGTTTTCCTCGGGGTGCTATTAATGTCATTGGCATTTACTAGAAGCAATTGTAAAAAACATTAAATTAAGGTCCCAAACCAGAAAACACCGCAGCCTCTCTGGAAAGCTAACTTTCCTAAATCCTGAGTGAGACTTTGGAGCATGCAAAGAGGAACAATATGAACTGACAATGGGGAAGAATAATTTTAGACTATAACAGACATGATTACATTTGGAGACAGTATCACAACGAAAACAAACTGGGCTCCACTACACAGAAAAACACAGTTAAAAATTTAACACTTAAACAAACGTGCTGCCTAAGGTACACGTAAAGTAGTTTGGACATCTGAGTTGTACTGTACTTCACTACCACAGTACACAAAACACACCTGAACCTACACAAAACACACAGAAATACTGAGTTGTTACAGAAGATGCAATAATACTAGAGTTACCATTTCAGATCCAGACATGGAAAAAAAGACCTGCAGTGAGCCTGGTTCCTAGTGGAACACTGTCATTCCTAGTCAACAACACAGTGGCATACATTAGGGAGATTTGTTTTTAAGTGATTTACCTCAGCATCTTGCTCTCGGAGCTGGTATGTTCTCTCCAAGTATTGCAATACTCTAGGACACAATGTCTTCTCCTCCAAGAGGGACTCCAGAAGTAAGACCAGCTGGTCAGGGAGAAGCTAAAAGAAAAATAAATGCCATGTGTGAATGAAGATCTCTACTGGCTAAGCAATGTAAATGGAAACAAACCAAAGAGGACAAGATTGTGATTACCTGTTGTATTCCAGCATGTGCTTGAAATACAATTTGGACTTCTAGCTGGTTTCTGAAAAGCCTCAGGGCTTATGTGTCTGTGTTCTGAAAGACTGTGGTGGGGCACAATTAGGACTCATTTTCCATGGTTTCCATTGCTACAGTTAGGTCAGACCTAAAACATGCTTATCTTATTGAAATGTAATCATGGCTTAATAAGTAAGCTTGTCATGGAATGTATAAAATAAGTAACTCTATTTTGTTTGGGTTTGTAAGAAATAAAAGGAGAATAATTTACAGTGCATAATTTGAGGAATCAACATGGCATATGAAGATGTAATTTTTTGGAGTGGCATTTTAATCTGATATACAAGCATTTGCATATGTTTACAGTGAACAAAGAAACATAACACAAATACATGATCCACCAAACAATTGTTGTAGAAACATATTTTGAGGCATATTTTAGTGCAATGAGTCACAAACCATCCATCCCTCCATGGGAAATATGCATGAATGTTGTGTTTGTGGCACACATGGCATAGCATCTGTACATGGATATATATTCAGTAGTTAGTTGCTTGACTCCAGAACATGTCATTTTGAACTGGAACCTAATGTAGCCTAAAAAAAAAAAAAATAGCACAAGAAGTCTATTGTAGCCAGTGCTTAAGTGCTCTGTTTAATAGGCTTATTGGATGAACAAATAAATAATTCAAACAGACTTCAGAGAGAAATTGCACCAGCTGCCAGGAAATATCTATTGGAAATTCAGGCTCCAAGGTGATCAGTCAGAAGTTTGCTATATGCCCCTAAACTTTCCCCACTATTCATCTTTGCAGGGCACCAGGGGAGGAAGGGGGAAGGGAGAAGATTGTCAGTAAAGCTTTTGCATACAAAAACAAAGCAACCCTACTCACTTCTAATGTTCTTGATACAGACTAATGAAAAAAGACATCCTGTTTCTTTGACAGTACTTCCAGCTTTCCCATTTGGTGATTTTCTGTTCCCACCTCGCTGCCTGCCCATGTCTGCTTTGCCGTGTCAATGAGCTAAGCAGGGATGAAATGAAGTCAGCTGTAGGAAATGCCTCTTCCAACAACACATCCCACAGCCAGAGCTGCTTGAACAAGACTGGATTCCTGATCTCTGACAGCAAGTCCAGGAAGATATCAAGGATCTTCTGATATGTCTTAGTCTGTAAAACATCTACATTAACAACTAATTTAGCAACATGACATTTTCTTCCCTTTTAGACTGATTAATACCTAAATCAGACTAAAGACTAAAGGATATCTATAGTATGGTAATTTGGTTTCTTTGCATTTTGATTTCCTTCCATTTTTTATAGGTAAAGTTAGTTGTATTCCTGAAGACTGAAAATATGCCATGTCTTACTAGCTCTTGGTGGAACATTTTGTTCGTAATACCAAAGTCTGCCAATCAAGTGGTATCATTAAAAGTGGTCAGGTATTTAAAAATATTGAATATTTCATTTCAGGATAACTACTAAAATGGCAGCTTAAATTTATCACAGAATCCAACGGCAGCTGCCAGGGGATTGGTGAGACAGGGATAAAACAGGCAAAGCTGCTGGGAAGTAGCTCTACTTGGAAAAGGAATTATTTTGAATACTAATAAAATACAACATTTTGCAGAACACCACACAAAGAAAGGTAACTTCTGATTTAGAAAGTTTTCCCTGCTAACTAAAAAGACAGAAAAACAATACTTAATTTGTACAAACTATAGAACAGCTGCTTGAATACTTAGGCACAGAACAGCTGAGTTTTTTATAATGTATCTCCAGTGTAATTGCCATACAGATTCACCCACAGAAAGCTATTGTTTAAGAGAGCATTACAGAATCTCATTGAAGCCAACAAAAGAGCAGCAGCAGAGCAGCAGCCATGCCTTTAACTTACGTTTGTCTAGTGCTGCATCATGGCTGAAGTTTTTTCAGAATTAGAAGTTAAAGTCCTATTAATTCAGATTTTAGAGTCAGTAAAACAAACCATCAATTAAAACAAACAAACAAACAAAACCAAGAGTTCATAAAGTGTTTGGACAATGCTGGCAGGCATATGGTGGGATTATTGAAGTGTCTTGTACAAAGCCAGGAGTTAGACTGGATGATCCTTGTGGACCCCTTCAAACTCAGCATCTTCTACGATTCTGTGAATGAGACCATGGCTTCCGCTGTTCTCCCACGTTCCAGCTGCCCAAGTTCATACCTTACACAGCAGCTTCCAGCTCACGGATTAATTAGGGTCCAAGGCAGGAGTTAGCGCACACCGGCAGAGAGGGCGGGGCGCTGGCAGGGGAACGCTGGCAGACCTCTCCCCGCAGCGGCACTAGTGGGCGCAGCTATAACAGTCTGTTCCCCGGCTTGTTTCTAACACAAAAGGAGGAACGTTCTCATCTACACTTAACCCTTTCCTTTCAATAAAAGAGACTGCTTAAAAACCCTATCTTAGGCCAAGAGACAGAAAATTCGGCTAGAGTTTCATGACAGAGGCTGCTAGAAAATTCTTTCAGGGGTGCAGACATTTTCTTTTCCCCAAACACAACAATATGAGTATCATTCTCACTGAAGCAGTCTTTTAATGGTTATAAATAAGCTTCAAAAAATTGCACTTGAATTTTCTGTCAGAAACCCCACTCTCACTGTTTTTTGTTTTCCCACCACCATCCTTATTTGTCCTGCCCACTTGTTACTTTCCATCTCTGTACCAGGAGAATTATTTGGGGTGCATGTCGTCAATTTTCAATTTGTTTGCCTTATGCTTAATACAAAGATGCCCTTGCTTTAAATGCTGTCTAAACATAAATACTGTAGAGACCTAAACGCAAATTTCTTTTCAAGCACTGTATAACCATTTTCCTTTACAACTCATATTCTGTGAATGCATATTGAATATCTAACACTCACAGAAAAGTACACAACACGGATACAGCAAGTTACTGCAGGATAATTGTCACAGTCTCAAGTTGTGTCTTCAGGCTGAAAACATTCATAAAACAACCATAACACCCTAAATGCAAAATTTCAGTGTTCCTCATAAAATAAAATTATCCCCCCCCCCGAGATCTATAATAGAGAATGTTCAATCAAAATGTTCAAATAGATGGAAAAATGAAAGCAGGTTGCTTCAATCAGGAAATGTGGCGAGGATCAAGAAATAATTTTCATTACATCAATGATTGCTGCAACAGCATCTATTTATATTACAAAGTAGATAGTTCCTGTCCCAACTGATGCCTGCTGCATGGAACTCATATTTTTCTCAGGGCTGGCCCTCCCCCAGCTGTGACTATGGACACTACAAAGAAGAAATAAATGAGTATGCTGCCATCAAGGTTTTCTGTCATGTCCCATGTAATTAAACATCATCCCCCCTATAAAGCTGTATCTCAGCACTGTATATATTATCTTGTCCTTAGGGCTGTAAAACCTCTCCTCTAACTCTTCAGCCTTTTGAAAGAGTTCACTTTGTCCTGCCACTAAACAACCATTTGTTCCCTGCTTCCCCTAAGTTACCTGTTGTGGTGGCTTTAAAGTTTGAGTAACGAGGCTATTACCCTTAAAACAAACTGTAAATAATAGGGAATATCAAAACTGAGTCTGTATATGAAAAATGAAAGACAAAATAATTAAAGAAAACATAAACAAATTGAAAATATAACTGAGATTCACTGTATTCTAAATCTCACTAGTAAGAAAAGCATACTTTGTATTTTATTCATTTCAGTGCACAAAACACTTAAGCCATTATACTATGTTATAAGAGGATCTTAATACATTAGTAGGTTTGAAAGATTTTCTACAAATAATCTTTGAACACAACTATGAATTTTCAAAGTACAATCCCTAATCTGTAAAAACCACGAAGAAATCACATCTTTCCTCTCCAGAGATCTGGTATAGCAGCTATAGAGGTCATCGACCTCACATCCCAGAAGACCACCCACGCCAAAGAGCATATTTATCAATTCCTACATTAACAAATGCAATAAATGCCAGATTCACCCTTTATACTAGAAAAAAAATTGCCACTGAAACATTTGACTACTGACCTTTCACAGCCATGAAACGTGACACAGATATATCTACTTGAGTATCCACAGCACCAGCAGCACTTGCACTGCACCCCTCCGCCAGGACACAAATCACTAAAGTTGTACAGCTGGTATGCTGAATATCCCATTTGCCCCTGCCTGCACTTGAATGAAGTCATTGAAAGCCTCCTTGGAGGGGAAATCTGCCTCAGACTAATGCAGCAACCGATTGACAGTGGCGTGATTTCTATTATTACTCCATTATCACACTGGGATCTGTGCCTAAATGAGCATACTTCCTCCCTGATGCCATTTCCTTTTATCCTGGCTCTAGTCTAAAAGTGGATCAATGGGAGTAATACATATGATGTCACTTCAATTTACAGCTACTGCCTCCCTCTCCCACAGGCACAAATAGATCAATTCTTCCCAAAAATGGTTAAAAAATGCACAGGGAGAATCTTCTCCAAGAAAAGGGTTCTCTGCTATATTTGTCTGTGTAACCACAGCAAAGAACTGTTTACAGTGAGCAAAAAACAGAGGGGAAAAGGAAAAAAAAAATCACTACTGTGCACTGGAAAATGCTGGCTGAAATGCAAGAAAAACAAGGCCTTATAATAGAGAATTAAAGTAATTTAACCTTTGAAAATGACACAGAAATGTTTAAAGTTTCTGAGGCACAGTATATTTCTCCTGTATTTGGTGGAAGATAGTCTTGTGTCCTACCCCCAAAAGCACGAAATGTATTTTCATTTCTGTATTTACAAAATTTTCCCAAGTCAAACCAAATTCCTGCCCACTTCCCTCTTAGGAAAGAAAGGGAAAACCCCCACCCCATAGTTCAGTTGTGAATGGTTTCCTTCAGACAAAATTTGATCATAGAATCATTTAGGTTGGAAAAGACCTCTAATGTCGAGTACAGCCACTAACCCAGCACCGCTATGTTGACCGCTAAGCTATGTCCCTAATCACCAAGTCTACATGTTTTTTAAATACCTCCAGAGAGACTGACTCAAACTTGTGCAGCCTGTTCAATTTCCTCATAAACTGCAGTCAAGAAAGCAATGCTACTAGTCCAGGAGACAGGATTTATACATCCAGGCCATCTCTGCACTTTTACATCGTGCCTGTCAAACAAATCCCTGAATGAATCTCATTTTATAAACTCTACTCCACCGCCTTGAATGCTCTTTTCTGCAGGCTGCAACTAAATAAAAACTTTTGTAGAACAAATCCCCTCATTCCTCAAACTGTCTAGAAAATTAGTAGCTTGAAAATTCAAGAAAACACTGTTTACTCAACCATGTGTTTAACCAGATTTTGTCATTGTTTACTTCAAATAATATTCTTCAGATGCTGATCAGCACAGTGACTTCATTTAAATGAAAACAAGGAATGTTCCACCCCCCCTTTCAGGGGCTAAAATGTATGCATATCAAGTAACATATGAATTCAATAATCCCACACTAACAGTTAACTAGTGTAGTGTAAAACGCTACTGAAGAGAGTTTAACTCCAAAAGAACTAGTCTGCTGTTTGATTATTATGCAGGGAAAAAAAAAAGTATTCTGCAGCTGACATAAAAGTGCTTTGAACTAGTTTGCAAAATAAAACCCATCTTTGCCAGAGGCTGACAAAATTTCACAAGCATTCACTGTGAAAAAGGCAGTTCTGTTCAACTTCATTTGGGCCAGTTTGACTTCTCTTTTGATGAAAAGTCAGCTCCCCTTTAAATGTTTATGAAAGATAACTAGTCCTCACTATATTTAAAAGCGAAATATCTCAATCTGTTACACATTCTCATCTACTTATGAACTGCACTTGTATGATAACTCTTCCCACTGTGTGCAGTTTTTCTCAGTATCTGTTCAGAAGGCTCCTTCTATGCTCAGGAACTCATTTTTCAACAACCATTTTAAAAACACAAACCAGGAATTGTGCCTGGTAATTGTAATGAAAAATATATTCCTATGAACTTTGTTTCAAAAAGCCTTATTTCAAAAAGTAATAATTCCAACAAGTTCATCAGCATTTCACTTGTTTTATACTTCAAAATGCTTTTTCTGAGACATTTACATCTGGTATAACTTACTTCTTACTAGTAGAACATAAAAATGACATTGAGACCTATTTATGTAATAAACAATTGCATTGGCATATTGTTCCCAATTATTTTCCTCCTTATAATATCAAAATTAAGGCTTTTTTTTTGAAAGCAGATAAGCTGTGTCAGGAATAATTTTAATGCCGATACCTACTAAAATACAAAGGTTTGATTTATTCTGGCCACAAATATGAAAACACTGCTGAATGAAGGACATAAATTCCTGTTTTACATTCTGTGTCTGATATTCTGGTTACACATTACTGGTAATATTTTTAAAAGGCCAGCCACTTCTACCAGTCCATAAACTGAAACGTTTTTTCTTAGGCTTTAGATGAAGTATTTTCCCATAATTTACTTTATGGATAGAAGATCCGCTTATAAAGAAATTCAACATCTGCAATCTAACATAAATGCACTAAAATGTCAAAAATTATTAAACCTGTATGATCTAACATACTGCTGAGCCAGCAAAATGAAAAACAGGTGGCTTCCACTACAGGTTCAGTCAGGTTATGCAGTGCTTTTCTCAACCTTAGCTTTCTCAAAGAAACATTTCACTGTAACTTTACCCTCAAGCATAATAATTCCCTTTTAAGCATAACAGGCTACACATTCTCTATTCTATGCAGATTACCAGCCTTGCCAATTACTATCATGCTTCCAGGATGTGCTGCTCCCACTTTCAGATGAAACGGCCACATCAAGAGAAAGCGGACACAGGAAGCCAAACTCATACAGGTCATACTTCACAGACAGCATTACTGTGACGCAAACCAAAGTTGAAGCTGGCAACAGCAAGATTCTCAACTCAATCTCAGGAGACCCCCGCAGTGCGGAGGTGATCAGAATATCAACGCTGTGGTTAGTGCTCGCCAGCTGCAGGCAGCTGGCGTTAAGACCACCTTTTCTCACCTTCCAGCACACCCAACAGAGGCACTTCAGGTTCAGCAAACTATTCATCTAACTACAAAGAACAAAGCCAAGGAGACCTTTGGTTTATTTTCCAGACTCTCTATTACTTACTAGAAAATTCACAGAAAAGACCACCAAGTCTTAGCAACTGGTGGAAAGATTTCATATGCACATTGTAGCAGATGTTGAAGTGCAAGTATCTGCCTCCTAATTTGTCCACTCAAAACACTGTAGGTCTCAACTGCTCCAAATCATGTGCTTAACCTGATCAGTGGCAGTACAAATGATCAAACCTTGCATGACCAACATCTAGATCCTCTGAAACCAACTGGCTACCAAGTATCCTCTGAGGCATTAAAAGAAAGTGGCAGACTACAGCAGACAATGGAAAATGAAGAGTTGAAGAAGCATAATGATGGAATATGAGCCACAACTATCAGTGAGAACACCCTAAGCACTCAAAGAGATTTATTCTTCTCATTGTAAGTACTAGAAGAAGAAAGACAAAAACCTGAGCGCCAAAGAAAAGTAACTAATTTTTCTAAGCTTTGATAAAATGCAAATTACTGGGCAAGTAACCTCACCACACAGTACTGAAAATGAAAAATCCTATCTCTGGAAACTAGCCCAGGAAGTTAAGATACCTCTTCAGTATGAAATATCCTTGCAATAGAACTGACCATGGGCCAGCTTGAAGAAGTATCACCCTTTTCCTTTAAAGTTTGGTACACATTTGGCCACTTCTGGCACAGAAATTTGTTCTGCCTGTACCTACCAATACAAGACTCAGTCAATGCCCAGAGTTCAGCTGGGATTGTTATCTTCAAGGAATTCACTACAGGTTTTCCAATTCTCTTATGGTGTGATCAGGTCTTGGGGAAATCTCAGCTTGTTCACCAGAACACATTCCTTTCTGGTAAGTCAAGTACAAAGGTACCAGATTTAGTACCTACTAGATGCCCCAAACAGCTGGCATTCAGAGAAAGAACCTGAAGAAGGAGAAAAGAACTTTCTCTTCAGAGCTTTCATGAGCATGGCTGTGCTGAAGGAAGTTTTATCAGTTCCACTCAGCTTGTGCTGGAGCTGTAGGATACAACACCACTTCAGGGAGGGCTGTCTGAGATTCATCACAAAGCACCAACAATGTCACAAGCCTTCCTGGAGGAAAGCATTAAAGCACAGATGGGAATCTGCACTTCCATCTCTTAACCCTTTACTATGGGAATAGAATCAAGTTGTTTTTCTACCCATTTTGATTTCAGAGCAACACATAATGAGGGCTTTCATATTTAATTATGTCGTGTCTTTTAACATTTCTAGACAAACTGCATTTCCAGTCCCGTATTTTCTTCAGATCTGAAATCTGTCTGTGGTGGACTGTGTGTCCAACACAGCCTGTGCATACCCACAGCAAATTTTCCAGCACACCACATCCATTTGATCCCTTTTTCCTTTTAGAGTTGTTTTGTTGTTTGCTGGTTGGTTGTTGATTTGGGTGTTGGTCTTGGGTTTTTAATAATTTGTTGAGAATGCAATTGACCAGACTGAGTGGACTCCAGTTTCAGAAACACACGCATACCTCCAAGCAAGTCTTAATCACAGACAACCTTAAAACAGATGTAGTTCTAACAATCTAAACCTACGAACAGGTGCTGCTGGTAACCTAGAAAAGCAGTATATAGAGTTTGCAGTCATGAAACTATCCCCATTGATCAAAGATGCAGAGATGCCAATCCACCACCATCAGCTTCTAGAATTCTTTTTTTAACTAAGGTGTCACAACGGCCACGACTAAAACTATCCAGTTGTCTTAAAGAACTCTTTCACTGTGGTAGAAAGTCATGCAGCACTTTTCTCAGCCCAATTGCCTCATCATCCCAAAAGGAAGCCTTTGGCACTTTAGAAGATAACTGGCACTGAACACTGCACCATAACTCTAGCAACACAGGTTACCATATTGTTACCTGTCATAGTGGTTTTCAAGTGTTTTTTTTTTTGTTTCTGTTTTGTTTTTTGTTTGGTTTTTTTTGTTGTTGTTGTTGGTTTTTTTTGTGGTTCTCAGCTCAATACCCACGAAATCAACCACTGCAGACTACACTGATGACTTCTGACTGCTGCCTAAAGATCATAAGTGACAGCTAGACACTTCCTCCGCTCCAAAATTCTCCACTCAAAGCACACCACCTTCTTGAAAAGGCACCTGAACTTTTCAATGAGTTGTCCTAAAACTTGCACAGTTGACCTAAGACTACTCACAAGAGTCACCACCTCTCTCACTCCACACGTAAGCCAAGTTTCTGTTTTGCCTGTCTGCTACATAGTAAGGTGTTGTTAAGGCGGTAAAAAAAAAGGCAAAAAAAAGAAAAAGCAACCACTTCTATCTCGCAAAAAGCCCCTTTCTGAAACAAAATACTTCACTGCACACAGCTCTCTCCAGGGGCAGAGGATAAGACAATGATATACATAATAATAGTTCATTGTTTAATACTTTTGTGAAAGCTACTCAAATCCTATTGTGATGGATGTGATATGGAACAGAAGAAGTGTATCCCACTGCTTTTTTATTCCCGATGTTAAAAATATGGATAAGGTTTTAATTTAAACTGCTGCAAAAGAGAATTAACACTGGGAAAAAAAAAAAAAAAATCAAGCCCTTAAAAGATCTGAGAACAAGTGGGCAAGTGTTGCACAACATCCTTACTATGCCCAGAGTTATTTAAAAAGATACTATAGTTACTAGCAAGGATCTCATTGCCAGATTTTCTCTTTCAAAATCTGTATTTCAAAATCTGTATTTCACCTATACAGGAGCATTAGAACTAAGTATAAAATTAATCCAAGTTCAAACTTGTTGGACACGAACTTTTCCAAACTGCAGTTTGACTTAGAGATTTTTTAGCTTGAAGGAGTGCAAGAAATTGTCTTGAGACAGCATTTGCACACTATTAGTGTGTGCAGAAACAGAACTTCATAAAAAAAAAAGCAAACTAAACCCAAAAAGTTAGTTGAAGTACTAATGTTTTCAGAAGTTATTATCAGATAAAATTAGTTTAAAATGTAATATAAGTGCTACACTCTGCTCATGTTTTTCAGATGAGACTTTCAGTAATGTCTGGGATAGGTGAATCATTAAAAGGAATCAGGAGCAATTTCATCACCTGTACGGACCAGTACTTTCACATATAGACACAACATTAATAATGACTTTCCAATTTTGATAATGGATTTGTTTTTTGATCCATAAATACAGTTTTGTGTAGGAACTCTATTCAATTTAACAGAATTGCATCAAAGCACTAGCCTCTTTTAAAAAAAACCCCCAAATTAGTGTTTTCTTGTGATTATAAAAATGTGTGTTGGTTTTATGAAAACGTTACAGAAACAAAAGAAAATATTTTAGACGTATGAAGTAACTACTAAGCTGATAAAGGGGTAAGAATAAAAATATGACATTTAAGGCATAAACCCCTTTATAAATTCAGTCTCACAGCTGAGGTAAAACTAGAGGCTTTAAATATATTAACTGCATGCAATTTTTATGCTCATTTGTAATACTGGTATATGCATGTAAGTATATAAAGATATGCTCACATAATAACTCAACTATTTTTTTTACCTATCTCCAAACAATGGTGGTGGTGTTTTAAGATTTTTTTTTGGTTGTTTGATTTTTATGCATCTGTAAGGAAGATTCAGTGAAGTGCTTAAAATAACTTGATTTCATGCTATCCATCCATTACATTTATGCATCCCATTGCAGAGCACTTGGAATCATTTAACATAAAATAGAGGTATCTGCAACTTGATTTCCAGAAGCAGGCACAAATACAAGTCTTCCTGCTGAAATCAAAGAGCACCCTAGGTTCTGCATTTTCAAATAGAGGTTTTCTACCATAGTTTCCATTAATAATTTACTTCAACCTTCATTTTAAAAGATACTTGGAACATTTCCAATGCTTTACAAATGACTGAGGAAGCAATGGTAAAAGCAGTTGCTGCAGAAAAATTAAAATAATCCTTAACCAAAACCCCCAGACTAAAGTTGTTAATTTTTATTCTACAAATGTGCAGAGAAACTATTCAGTTTACTGCCATTCCTTTCCATCCTACTTTTCGCCTTAGCAAAAGGACCTAACGCGTGTTAAGCAGAGAGCACTCCATATCCTGACCTCCGCATTTTTGGGTTCCACTCCAGATATTTTATGTCCTGCCTAAGCTCTTGTACATGGACCTGGAGGAACCAGGATGGGCTGCAGCAGGACTTCCTGGTAAAAAAGCATTTTCAAGAAAATCACTGCCATTGACAGCAGGGGAGCCTATCCTCCAGCAAACAGCATTCACTTACTTATTTCCAAGGCTGCATGCTATTTCACTTCTGCCTCTTTAGGAAAGCAGGGGGAAGAAAGAATATTGACCTCCAATAAGGATACCTGGATAATCTGCTGACCTACGGGCTCTTTACATACTTCTTATGGAAGGAGAGCTCCCATTAGCTTCAAGGGATTATTTTTCCTAGAAAGAAGAGTAAGACCAGCACTCCATCACTGAATTTACATTGAAATGTGAAAACAATCAAGCAGATAATGCCAGGGAGCAGTGGGCTGACTGTGCAGCAGCAGAGTATTATTTCTGATATGAATGGCTGGATAACCACTAGTACAGTACTTCAACAGTAATTCATAATCTTATCTACTATGGAAATAGTTGACTGAAAGTTGGCTTTAGCAAGAACCTGAAGTGCTACACACAGTGACAGTGCCAGGTTATTCACATAGAAGTTTAAACAGTGCAATCCCTCTACTGATTTAAGAAATGGCTTGATAACAATGATTTAAACCTAATTTAAGGTAACTAATTAATGCTTTTGAATACTGAAAGGCAACCTATTCCACTGTACAAGCAAAATATCTGCTTAGTATGGGTCTTGTTCTTAGGAAGTAAATGCAAGCAGCTACTCTATCAGCTCTTTTTTTTCTAGCCAAGTCAGTCTCTTTCATTTTAGAAATGTGTGTGCTGCTGCAGGAAAAATGAACCTTAAGTTTCCATTATAAACTGCAGTTCTCAGGTGTTTATAACTTCACTATAAAAAATTTCCCTCCAGCGAGAAACCTGGCATTAAAGTTCTCAGTTTATAAAAGATTGTTAAATTACTACTTTCATTATTATTTTTCTAGATGAAATTTCCAAGGTGTCTTACTGATTTAAGACAAGTGTCTTATCACTGAACTCCTATTTTTAAGAGATGAAAACTTGACAGTTGATTACTCTAGCTTGAGTCTAATGACATTTGCAAGTCTTTCAAATTGGGAAAGCTATGGTAACAAAGAGCAAACAGCTATGATTAAGGAATACGTTCCACTGGAAAATTAACCCTTCATAGTTCTGTCTTAAAAAAAAAAAAAAAACAAACAAAAAACCAACAAAACCAACAGCACTTTTTCCTTGTCTTTCAAATTAGACAGCTGAGATTTAGCTTGCTGTGTGTTTTTTTTCCCCATGCTTAAAAGTAATCCGCTGAATATGCCTCAAAATCCCAGCCACATCATCACCTACACCCCATGACAATCATAGTTTATCGGCACAACGCTGCAAACACTCAGGTGTAATTAACTTGATGTGCACGATTACCTCCACAGAAAGAAGCAGCCTACTCTTGCTCACTAGTTTATGCATTTGGCCCTCTTAAATGTACCTTTCACCATGACATTAGAGTGCTTAATAAATGAATTGCAAAACTATAGAATTTTGCAATGATAGTACAGTTATTGCTTTTTCAAACTAACTCAAAGCATAATATTATACAGACTTAGACCAATTTCTGTTAAAAGCTGCTCATTCTCAGCAGAATTTAACAAAGTCATTAATTTGTATAAAACTTCAGCCGGCCCAGCCTGAAAATACACTAAAAAAAAACCTTATTATTGGAAATTTAATGCTTTTTACTATCCTGGTATTTTCAAACACAGACATCTCAGCTCCAACAACTTCCCGTGCACCATTGACTCCGGCCTGGGAAGCCAGTGCAGCACCGACTTTCAGATGGGTCCAAACCTGTAAGTCCCAGAAAGCTGGGAACCAGGCACACCCAGCACCTCTGCAAATTAAACACCTCACAGCCAGAGTGTATACATTGTAGAGGCCTAAGCAAGCAGGCACTGTACACTGAAATATGTTTCTCTTATTTCACCACTGATTGTTATGAGGGCAAACTGCTGCCCAAAATCAGCTTAGCCATCTATCAGTGGATCTGTCTTCATTCTGTCAATTACCTCTGCATAAAATCCAGAAAGATCCACTTTAAAGAAGGAAAAGCATGTCAAACTGTCACAGATTTCACCATTAAAAAAATTTACCTTAAAAAAAATCCAAACAGGCATAGCAAGCTGATTACATGTGTATTAGAAATATTTTCACCCCTGTAACCTTCTCCTAAAGAAGTCTGTATTTCATATACCCCTAAACTCACGGAACAGATACCAGCTGTGCTGTAAATGCCCAGTTTGGCACTCATAGGTAAAACACTCTCAGCTGAGTTTTAATATTGTGATTGAACTCTGCAACAGACACTGACTTTTTTTCATAAACACACTTGAAACAAGTGATTAATGATAAATCCAACTTCTAATTGCAAATGGACAATAGAGGCAAAAAGGTGGCATGAAAGGAATTTCACTGATACTGAAAATAAGTGTTGTAATCTGTAACAGCTTAGTTACTCCAAGAATTGGTAAAGCACATGACAAAAGAAATGCACTGTTACTCTAAAAAGGCCAAAAGATGAGAGCGTACTTACTGCAAATGCAATTTCAGTTCCACTCTGCTAGCAAAAGCACAAAGTCCTTTAACCTGATTGCAGCTGTGCTGTTGTGCCTCTAATATTTGTCTTCTCTCAGACTAAATGCACAAGCTCTTCTTCTTAATCTAAATCCAATCACAAACGAGTCTTGGATATGCTCCACCCTTGCAATTACGTCTTGCTCTCGGTGATCATATTCCCCTTCTTTCCTTCCCTACTCCCTTTGCATAGAATAGCTGTTTTTATTCAATGATGTTCTGGGAATATTATCTCTCATCTAATAATCACATTAATTAGAAATTTTAATTCTGGCATTAAACAACACAAAACTAGTTTTGACAAATCTTTCACATTGTTACTGCACCTGGAATTGTAAGTAAACCACTTTTTCATCTGCCTCTGAACATATTTACATTTCTAAAAGGCAAAACCAAAAAAAGAAATGTTACCCTCTTGCTTTCTGTAACAAGATGAGTGTGTCTGTTTACAGAAGGACTCTTAATTTCAGGTGCTAATGCACTGATTTCCAGAAAACATAGTCAATAAACATACCCTTTTACGTTAATAGCTGAAAAACCAAGTGCACCAAGGTTTGCCAAGGACAGCACATATTTCACAATCTTCAAAATAACTGCATTTTGGTTTATTTTTGTTTTTGTAAATAAAATTTTAATGTAAATAAAGCAATGAAAGGAAAAAGTCTATTGCAACTGTAGTTTCTGCTAATTATAAATGTTATGTAATTTGCATGCTTACAGTAAATGACAAGTGCTGGTCTCTGTGATTTCACAACACCAAGCCCAGCTCATAGGCACTCTGGTTGGAAGAAACAAATGCTGCAATTGTATTGCAGCAGGTCTGTATCATTAATAAAGCCAGTATAAATAAGCAGCCTTTCCAGTACATACTGCCTTTCTGTATTACCCTTTGTAGTAAAAAACCAGTTTGACCCAACAGAAACATCGTGTTTACAATACTGATTAGTTTTGAATGTATCTGCATGGAGCAAAATAGGGATCTGAACCTTTCTGAGATGTGTCTCAAGGGGAAGATCAGGAAGGTGACAACAAAGACATGTTGTGATATTAACAGAAAGCAATTTTTTTCACAAAGCTGCCTAAATTCCATACAGTGCTTAGGACTGTTTTTCTCTGGAAAACTTGTTTTCCCTTTTTTCAGTCCTCTTGGGATCTCTGGCCATACAGTTTGAACTGCCTTGAAAAGTAAAGCAGGGGCAGAGGAGGGAGGGGCAGGGGAGAGGGGTGGTAGTGCAGCAAGAGACAGACAAAACCCCAAACTGCCGTGACTGGCGTTTCCAGCATTTACATGGCTAAATTTGTATTGCCAAGCCAATTAGAGCTTATTGGCCTGAACACTAAAAATTACTGATTTATGCTTAGCAACCTTGCAAATGACAACCCTTGCTGCTCACAGTAAGGAAATCAATCTAAGGGCCTCTCAATGTATACAGTACTGCCATTTAGATATTTATTTTTTAAAGCTCAGGTTTCCAGTTCCATCAAGTAAGTGCTCTCTCTGTAGACCCGTGATACTGTGGCAATACACACATGCACAGTATATCACAGCACAGCTCTAAACTGCAGCAGCAGACAGCAAGATTAGTTTGATCTAGATTTTGGGTATATAAGATTGCAAAGGATAGAATGCAGGCTGGTGAGTCAGAATGTTGAGACCTCAAAATCATGGGAAAACAGATTTTAGGTGGCTTTTAGCCAGTTGTTTGTTGAATGCCTCCCCCTTTCCACTTATACCTGCTACTGTTTAAATCAAATATTGTCTTTTAGAGAATGCATTGTAGGTTATTCATAAGAGAAAAATGTGAGTTCCATTACAGTTACATACTTTTCCTTTTATTTTTAATTTTTTTTTTAATCTATTTATTATATACACATTGGGTTGCTTGGTTGGGGTGTTTTCCCTTGGTTTTGGTGATTGGATTTTCCTCTGGTTTTGGAATGTTTACTTCATGTTTGACATCTCAGTGTTTCCTCTGGACAGTCAGTTCCTCCAGTCAGTTTTTGTTTTGTTTTTAAATTACTCACACAGCAATAGGGAAGAGAAAAAAAAAAAACCAAAGCAGTAACAATTTTTTTTAAAACCCTCTCCAGGAAACTGGGTTGTAAAACCACAAAATCTGGCAAGGTATCAAAGCAGGGGAGAACCTTACATATTTTTGTATAAAGCTGAGGTTTTTAAAAAAAGGAACATACTTTGCTCAGTTGAAACCCTAGATTTGTAGAGGGAATGGATAGGAACAAAGACTTGTGCTACAAAATTTATAAAGAAAACAGTATGGGATGCAAAAACTATGGGGAAAAAAAATCCATTGATAGCATGAAATTGTCTTCCTTCTGAGACTTCATACATTCCACCTTTTCTGCACTTTCCAGAGCACCAATATTTTTTTCTGGTATTTCAATGTATCTGAAGTTGAAACTCTTTATCTCGCTTCTCATTTTCCCACATTTTCTTTATGGGACACTTGATTATCAGCATGCAGTTCCCCAGGAGGGGAATGGCCAGAACGGAGAGCGCGGAGGGAGGCAGGGGCCGAGCTGAAACATAGCGGAACAAACTGCAGCTGTGACGGGGCTGTGCACACACAAGGCCACCTCCGGCAGCGGCCAGCGGGAGCCACGCGTGCCGGCGGCACTTCACCTGCAGAAAATACTTCTACTTGGTTTTCAAAAGCCATTTCTAAACTCCTTCCGTGCAACTCTCCCGAGCTCTGTGTCTAAAGGCTTTCGGGGGTGTTGTTTATGTAAGAGAGACATCCCTGGAAATTGGGAATCACTACAATTTTGTTATTTGTGGTTGAAACAACTAAATTCAATTGTAATTCAAAGCCGTAATACAAAGTAATGCACAATTCAAGGCAGAACACGCTGCCACCTAACACCTACAGTATGATTTTGTCAAACTATATTTTGCTGTTTTTCATTTTCTACTATAACTTATAAACATTAATAAAAAGAAAATTAAAACTAATTAGGTGTCTATAAACAAAAGTAAAATTTTGGTAATTACTGTGAAACAACCCCATATTTCTATTTCTCAGACAAAAACCTTCAGTAGTCCACAAGTAGCTTTTACTTGAACAATGCTCAAAGGTATGTTTGAAGTACCATATTACAAAAGGCAGACAGAAGTATTCTTCACTGAAATGCATTTACTACTCAATAAAAAGTAAGAAGAAAAACAATATTAGAAAGAAAGTCAAGCATGGAGACTACAGGCTCAAATCAAGTATCTGCATTTTTCCACATTAACTCTAATTTTCCAGCTATATTAGCTTACACATACAATTTCATAATTAAATTATATGATGTGACACTTCAAAAAACACATTAGGTAAACATCACAGACACTTTAAATTCAGCATAAGAGAGCTTGGCCATGTATATATATATATATATAAAATTAGTTGCTGTCCCTGATACATTGCTACTCTGGAAAAAAACACTACAGTGAATCTAACTGTAAATCCAATTTCCCCAATTATACAAATCAACAAACACACAGGAAAAACTCCTATGCACCACATTTTTAAATACAGATTTTATTACACCTTGAATGGAGTAACAAGAGAAATTACTGTTCAGATGTCTAAAAAAATACTTCTTTTTTTGCATATTTGCAGCTTCATCACAACTTGCAAAAAAACTTTTGCAGAGCAAACTAGCAGGAACTGACATAAAATGCTAGTATAGTTTTGCACTGCGTTTCTGACAGGCCTTCATTTCATGCTATGTTATTACTGGGAAAATTGTAAATCCATACAAACACTTTAAGAACAAGCAATACAGCATTTTAAACAAAATATATTGAGCAGATACTTGCAACAGCTGATGAATTCTGACAGAACAGATCTGACTAAACTGACTTCAGGCTAAAATTTCTGGAGAGGACATCAGAGAACCATCTTGTAACAACAAAGGTAAAGAAAAAGAAATAGTAAAAAATAGGTGACAAGTTATTTCTGACAATATTAGCATCAAAAAAGTTTTCGTTGTGAACATTAATAGTGACTTTATTTTTCATTATGCTGCGTGGACTATCTAAATCAGACTTGTTCACAGTTTTTAGAAACTGGGGAATCTGACCTGCAACTGCCTTGCTTTGCACTAGATTTATACGTTAAGCATGTCAGACATAACAAACTCGATTTTAGCAGCAGAACTTGTTGAGACAAAATTACCACAGATTTCAGTGAAACTCATCTGCAAGGATTGTAGGGTGGAGCATACAACACCTTCTGAGTAATCATTTTAAAATACACACACTGTGATCATTTAAATTTATTTTGACATTTTATATTCTTTGGTTAACTTTAAACTTTCAGTGCAATGCTGAAACATGAAGACATTAAAGAGCATAACATAAAACATAGTGCTGCAGGGAACAGACTTGCTCAAATTTGGTAGAGGTTGAAATCAACACATTACACAGTTGCAAACACCTTGTTCACGGATTTTATTATTGATGACATCCTGCACACTGTCTCAATTCTTATTTGGCAATACAAAGTATACCGTTTGGTCAAATTAATTTTGTATATAGGAATAAAAAGGTTTCAAAATAATATGTATGTGCAGAGAGCACAAAATTATGTAACCTACATGCCAATAAAGTGATGAAATTCAGTAGTTATATTTTCCAACTGTAACACAAAAGGTTTTTAGAAACCAGCAGGAAGTTAAGGAATCTAAACCAAGAAAGCATGTAACCAGTACATAAGAAGCATGTATTATCAAAGCATTTTCTGGCATATGTTTTGATCACCAGAGATCTGCCAAAAAAACTTGTTCCAGTAAACTGACTTTAGATGTCTCTAAATGCTTTAGAGAAATTATTTGTGGCCATGAAGGTAAACAGACAAATGCTAAGCCTTGACTTCAGCAACTGGAAACAGCCAGATTTGCATGAGGAAACTGTGGAAACAGGAACTTTGCAAGGCTTAAAATTTACATCTCAGCTATAAGCCCAAAATATAATGTACTTTTACAATAATTCATCATATGACAAATTAGAGCTTTTTATTTATACACACATTTTGAGGCCAGTCCTTACCCCTTTACATAACCATTTCTACAACAGTTTTGCTTGTAGAGCAGTGGCAGAATGGGATGTTCTCCATTTTTTGTACTATTCCTTACTGGAATTAGGAGCAAATTCAAACAGACAGATGAGCCCCCTGTAAGCTGTGTGAATCTTGGCTTGTGAGTTAAAGGAAATATGTTCACAGTGTCTCTATTCTATGTACTTCCAGCTTTATAAAACTATAAATGTACTTCTGGCATATGAACTTGTATGCAAAATAAGATTTCTGAAATGGGAAAGGCTTAACTATTTATAGCTTATTCCTGAAAAAAGGCAACACCAAAACCAAATCAACCAATAAAACAAAAAGATAGCTAGGTGAAATTAGCTTAGTTGCCTTGGTTTAGTCCCTACTGGAAAAGCCATCCATATGGCAAAAGCTGCCCTCACAATTATCATCATTGAAAGATGTGGGATGGAATGAGTGTGCGAATTGAATTACACCCTCCCTCCCTGTAGGTGGTCTCTCTGGATGAGCGTACCAGAGTATGTTAGGAGTCGGCAACGCTCCTGTCCATGATGCATCTGTTCCCTGAAACAATCCTTCAGACTGCAGCTTTCTCTGTATGACACTATTCAAGGAGATTAATACCATTTTTTAAAAAATCTCTCTTTGAAGCAGCGATTTAAGATAAACATCTATTTGCAACAGACATTTGCAATAGGAACTCTCATTGCAGACTCCCACTAATCTAATTTGTGCATGATTTTGTTTCCAGTCAGGAAGCTTAAATTAATTTAGCTGTTCCTGAGCACTGTTCCTACAGAAAGATGAAGTATCCAGTAGCTCATAACTACAATACCTAGTTCTACAGACACATTTGCTACACAGGGTATGCTGAAAATTTGCTTTAGCTTAGGAATTACACAAGGGATTTGTACTATTACAGTGTTATCCAATTACATTCAGTTTTTAGACTTGTGTAGATGGCCTAGAGACTGAAAAGTGGATGAATTCAGATCCTCATGTGTGCCATGTGTGCCAAATTACCATCTGTGAGAAAATATCTGGTGCGTTCTCCACATTGATGAGACTCTGCCATTAATGCACCTCAACACTGAGAAGTCTGATGTGTTTTCCCATAATTGTTTGCTTTCCAGTTCTACATTTAATAGTAGCGACAATAAATATACTAATAATTAATACATGATTATTGCTATTATGATTCTATCAACTTTCAGTCCAGGACTACTTTTAATTTTAAAAGCAGTAGTTGGTAATTCCTCTTGTGCATAGAAGACTTAATTTTGTGAGTAACAACAGGCAGAACAGCAACTATGATCAACAGTGTCAAAACAGATAATAATAAATGAGGCACAAACTGAAGTCTCACAATGTTTTTCAGAGACTTTGAAAACAGTTTTTGAATAAAGTCACTTCTTCCCTTCAGCTCTGCCATATTTACATGGAGGACTCCTTTAAGACAACTGGAAAATCAAGACACATGAATCCTAAATTTCCTAATTCTAGGACCTTCACTATTCCTTTCAACATGGAAGGTAAATACTGATATCCAATTTAAACAAATTTGAACTAAGATATTCAAAATCATTGATCAAGGTATGTCTAATTATATTAATAACTCAGTTCAGAGAGTCAAGTCTACTGTTCTTTTTTGCATGCACTCCTGCAATTCACATGAGGGCAGGTATCAGGAGATAAGCCACAGAGAGTCTACTAGCAGGATACAAAGAGATGCTTTGTTCTTACGCAGAACTTCATGGCATGGCTAGTGCATTGTTAGCACTCTCTTTTCAAGAAAAAACAACTAGATGTTTCTATCACTTTGAGAAAAACAGCCATGGGGAATGCACAAATAGTCTCACCATAATCATAATCTTCAGTTGAATTGCTTGCTGTTTCTAGCTGACACATCAAAGTTCTCCTGGCTGGTGTTTCATTTAAACTCAAAAATTGCTATCTATGGATGGCAAGCAATGCCACAACCACACACACACACACACACACTCCTGACCCTCACTCCCATGTTCTTCACAGCTTTCTCCTTAAAACAAAAATTCAACACACAGCTCAGGAAATACTTTAAGATGAAGCTGGCTGCACTCCTAGAAATAAAAAATTAAAGTTTCAGTGGAAACTGGCATGTCCCTGTAAATTACACTTTAACCCCCCAAAACAAACAGGAAAAGTTACTATTACCTAATGTCTGAAAATTCAGAGAATATATTCATTCATGGAAAATACTTCTCAAGTGGCAAGAACTAAAATTACTTCCTCTGCTTATTACACAGTAATCAAGATATCCAGGTATCTTTCTAACCTATGTCTTCCTGGAAATAGTGCATTTTTCCTTTTATCAAGGAAAGAGAACATTATCTTGGTGTAAGTATTATAACTAACACAAAAACATGTTCAACAAGACAGAACTGGACACTGTGTTTTTACAGAGGCATGCTATAGCAGTTTCCAGTGTGATCCCGAAGAGTTCCAGACTTCCAATTAACACAGCTAGGCAAATTTGTGCAACGAAGTAAAAATGTCGTATCCTATACCATTTTAACTGTATTTTCAGAGAATTAACTTCATTTGCAAGCAAGAGATCCAGAATTCATTCACTGTAAATCTCAGTGAGTAATTTAATCCCATGACAATCACATCATCTTTCAGATCATTCATGTGGCCATGACTGTAAAATGCAGTGTTTGTGGCCAAACCAAAACACAGATATAACCAAAGGAAATATATAAAAATGGCCCCACCAGGACAATTTTATGTGCTTTACCTATAAAGATAGCTGTTGGGGGTTAGATTTATTTCTTTTTTTACTTATAGAATTTGCCACCCCCCATCCCCCCCTCCCCTCACCTCCCCCAAAGAGGTGGCCGAAAGTCGGGAGAGGAGTGTAGCATTTTGTCTCTGGGAGTTTCCCTTGGACGGGGAAGATAACGCGCAGTTTAGGGGCAGGAAAACGATAGGGTTGGGGGCAGTCTCTTGCTCTTGGCATTGGAGGGAGGATGGCCAGGCTGTTGCTTGCTGTGGAAGGAGTTCACTGTCACCACCAAGTCCACTCCTGGGAAGCCTGCTATCATCTGCTCGTGTGCCCAGGAACTCTAAGCTCACCTCCTCCTGCCCTGCTGGAGCTGGGCCGGCCCTGTCCCGCCACCACTCCCTTCTTTGGCCCTGCTCCTTTTGCTACAGTGTGGCCCGGCACCCCCTGCCCTGCCAGGACATCCCACCCCTGCCTGCTGGGGACATTTCTGCCACTCCAGCCACCACCGCAGAGCTTCTGATTTATCTCACCCACCAGGCCAGGATTTTCCACTGTTCCACCTTGGTGGGCTCAGAATCCTGCAGGAGCACAGAGACCAGACTGCCCCGGGCTTTGTGAAGCAGAGCCCTCCAGGTTCCTGGTTCTGTTTTGTTGTTAATGCTGTAGTTGTTTGTTTTGCCTTGTTATACATACTAGTAAAGAACTGTTATTCCTATCCCATATCTTTGCCTAAGAGCCCCCTTAATCTTCAAAATTATAATAGTTCAGAGGGAGGGGCTTTGAATTCTCCATTCCAAGGGAGGCCAGCCCTCCCTAGCAGACACCTGTCTTTTCCAAACCAAGACAATAGCCTACTGCTCCCATGGCTATGGCTTTCTCTCCATGTCAAGTTGTATCAGGCTTCGTAACACCTGAACTTAACAAAAGTTTCCTTCTCAGAAAAATAAACCACAATAATCCCAACATCTGCTCAAAGGAAATTACTATTATATTGCTTTATGTCACAGTAAAACTGTTTTATTTCTATGACAACAAGGAGCCACAAAAACCTTCTGCACAATGGAAACATACAGTCAGATCTTCTTGCACTGCATTACTCTGGCAAAGAGAAGGAAGGATTTCTGCTCTTGGGAGCCTGTTTACAGGAGTGCTGGCACAGCTGTGCACAACCTGCCCACAAGCGATCTCCTTCCAAGAAGCATAATCTGGTGCACAGTATTGACAATTTGGGCAAAGCCTCAGTCCTAATTTTAGGTTTAAAACTAAATCTGGACCCTCGTGGAAATTAAAACCTCTCTGCTCTGGCTTGCCTCAATCTGACGTTTGTGTAGCTTAACAAATACGTAATGAGTATTAAGCCCATTAAGGCACACGTTTGCAGCAAATAGATGCAAGTGCAGGAAGCACAGACAGTGTTTATTTACTTGAAGATGTCCCCGTCCATGACAGGAGGGTGTGGCAGATAACATTTAAAGGTCTCTTCCAACCCAAACTATTGGGTGACTATGATTTTTCAAAGTACCAGGAATCTTACTTAGCACTGTGTATTAACTCCAATCTTGGTACTATAGCCCACTAACTACCGCATTCTAGCTCCCTTTTGTTGCAGCAGCATATTCAGCAGAAATAGAAAGCACAATTAGCATGGTTAGGCCACATTAACTTGCTGAAATTAGGCTCAAAAGCATCTCTTTTTAAATGACTTTAATTCTTGTATGAGTCAGCAGCCAGATAAGTAGGTATTAATTTAGCAACTAAATCACTCCAGAATATGTGAAACCAAGTGCCTGTTTTCTGTTAGCTCAGGCTCAGCTGCCCTTCCTGTTATTTCTGAGCTGTATATGTGAGCTATGATTGCACAGAACATAAAATCAGAGCAGGTTCTTTAGATGTGGTCCTTCTTCTCTACAGTCCTTTCATGCCACTGTTGAACATGGTTCTATATGACTCTGTATTATCTCTGTGTAAAGATAATCAAACAAAAACTACACTTAGAAGTTCATTCAAATCATAGATTCATATAAAGTTAAGGGGTTGGAATGGACCTTAAAGATCATCTGGTCCTCAATGCCTTGTGCTATGGGCAGAGACACCTCTCACTACACCAGGGGGGCTCAGAGCTCCATCCAACCTGGCCTTAAACACTGCCAGGGTTAGGGCATCCACATTCTTCCTGGGCAACCTGTTCCAGGGTCTCATCACCCTCACAGCAAAGAACTTCTTCCTACTATCTAACCTAATTCTGCCCTCTTTCAATTTGTATTCATTACTCCTTGTCTTATAATTTGACTTCTGTCAAACACAAATCATTCATGCTACATTACACAACTATGCCCTCAGAATACCCCTCATTTAGCAAATAGGATTATTTAAGGGACTGTAGATTTGGAAATGCATTGATACATCCAAAAGCACAGGTTTTTGCTAGGCTGAGGGTAAAACCACAAACCTGAAATTCCTAACAGTTTTAACCTGGAATCTGAAAAGAAGTATAACCATAGTGTTCTCTTATTTTGCAACACTGTGAGAATATTCTGCATGGTATTATTTACATTTAATGAAATACATATGACACTGAAACCAGTGATACTTGCTTCAATCTCCAAAACAGAAATCTGCTCCTCAGCTCAACAGTCTCATAATGATTGAGAAAAACTCTTTCAAGAGTGTCTACACCTCACAGTCTGAACAGGCTTCAACCTTTATATTTTATGTGATGACAATACGGCAAGACTTAAAAAAAAAAAAAACAAACGAACTTTAAAAATACAACCAAATCAGGAGCTAAAGAAGGTATTTTTAAATATTCAGTATTTAAATATACAGCTCTTCCATGATGATTTATTTCCAGGTTGACTTCTGACCTTGTCATGGTGCTCAAAGACTTAGGGAGAAGCTTGAAAGAAAAGACAAGAAACAAAGACATTTTATGCAAATCCCCTGCAGGCAAATTTGCCTCTCCTTTTCTTCTCCTTAAATAAACCCTGGCTGCAAACTAGAAATATAATTCTTAATACTCTTTGAAAGTAGCCAGAAATAATTTTAGCTTCATGTTTACATGGTGGGATGAGAGGAAAAGAAATACTGTGAGCTACTAAGACTGCCAATAAAACTTTGAAGCTACAGAAACTTTATAATTCTGACTAAATCCAGTTTGGCCATTCAGTTGCTAATAGCAACTACTATTTGTTTGAATCAGCAGTAAAAAAGCACGGGTCTGGCCCATTGCAACTGTTACTCTGACAAAAAATAATGAAGGGGTTACTTGTATTTTCATACTGACCAGTCTAAATATGTCTGAAAGAACGGTAACATTCACTTGATGCTGCAGACATCCTGTGATGGGGCAAGTTTCCTTATCATGAGGCCAACACAAATGCACAGTTGCACCTCCCAGCTATGTTGCCATCTCTCAGTGACAGCCACACAATCAGTGGATCATTAAGCTCTTGAAGTTCTGGGAGGGAACAAGGACTTCACTGCAGTATCTGCCAAAAATGGTGTCTCCTTGCCTTCCTGAAATATCCATAGGACATGGTGGAGCTTGTCCCCCCTGTAACAGCTGGGTCCATGTGAAAATGAGTTTCTTTTAATGAGAGTGAAATGCAGCGGCAATTTTGTTTTGATTTGTGATTCACTACGTATGTAAAGGATTAAGAGTTTAGGGAAAACACAAGTGAATTTGAAACTATTTAAAAGTATTCACATCTTCCCAAAGCAGTAAAGTAGTATTTTGAAAGCTGATAAAACACAGCCTTCTCCTCTTTATTTCTAGAATAAAATTACTGTATTCAAAGTTATCATACTCAACTATCTAGGAAAGTTGAAGGCCCCTCCTGACAACTTTAATAGCAAGAGACTGCTTAGACATGATGACTTAAGTAAGACAGCACCAAAACCAGCAAGTTCTAAGTTTATACCAATTTCAGATTTTGAAAATAGAAAAAGAAGATTCATGCATAAAGCGAACTATACTCTCCTGTCATCCCACTCCAAAAAGACACAGCAACAAAACCAACCAACCAAGAAACAAGCCAGTTTTAGTCAACAACGGTGCATAATCCCAGCAGTATATTTCATTTAAAAACCAGCAAGTTTTGATACATAACGCAGTCAAGTGTCCATAAATCTCATACAACAAAGCACATTCAAGAACAGAAGGAGATGGTAATTTCTAGTGTCAACCTGGAATCTACTAACCACTGCAGGTGCAAAAGGCTCCACTGCCAACTCTCTTGGGCCACCACTCTTTTCATGGGGTAGAATTTCATGTGCAACCCTGGGCATAATCAAAACAAACCCTTTTTCTCAAGCAGAAAATAATTTTACAGAAGTTCTATTCACCTGCCACTACCTTACCATTGGGATAGTCACAGTTAAATATTTTACAGTGTCAATTTAAGATAGCAGAGAACAAGTTAGGCTTCAGTCCTCAGGTTCTAGCATGACCATATGCAGAAGAAAAAAAATAATCCCTCCATTATAAAGGAGTCCAAGAGATTGGGAAAACCCTGTTTTCCGTCAGCCCAAGCCACATGGAAAAAAAAACCCCAAACAAAACATCTTTCCTTTTTTGTGTTGCTGTTGTTGGTTGGGGTTTTTTGGTTTATGACAGAGGGCAAGGAGACCAAAACCAAACTGAGGGGGATCCTACATTTGTAAAATGAAGAACTGTAAAGTATGGAATAAAATGGAAGTTATTTCCCAAAGTCATTGCTGATACTAGGGTCATTGGCATAAAACTGCATTTTGCGTCAGTAACATAGAAAGGAACAAAGAAATAATTCAGGAATGGATCTTCATGCTTTGACATCAGAACAGGGCTGGAACTATGAAACACTGTTTAACAGTTAAGCCCTGGACAGGAGCATTTTACAGTGCTTAAATTCTAACAGATCAGTATTCAAAGGACATTTTCCACACTCTCTTCTACAAACATTCTCTATGCAAAAAGAGATTTGAAATAATACACACTAGCTGAACCATAACAAGTTACACATGGGGAAAGAAAAAGCCATAGAATAAAGCAGGTAATACTGTGCTGTTCAGCCCGTGGGGCAAAGAACACAAGCCATTAAAACACAGTGGCTATCCCACATGAACAACTAAACCGTAAAAACCGTAGGCATTTTTAAAAATTCTAGGACCACACTTGCGAAGTGATCAGTAACAAAACTACGAATTTTTTTTTTCCTTTTATCTTTCTACAATATTACCACATGAGAAACGGTCATGGATCATTCATCTCCAACTAAGATGCGTTTCCAGATGGCATCACAACTCACTGACTCCCTGTGTCACAGAGGATCTCTTATGTTTTGTCATGGCAGAAAGTATACACTTAAAAAGAGTAAATTAAAATACCCAGTTGAACATCCTTTGATCAGACTGAACTCATGGCTTCAGCACAGATCCTCTCTGACATTAATGCAAAAAGAGCACTCTTACAGCTAGTTCAACAGTTATGTGGTCTGATGCCCTTTTTTTATTTTGGTTTAAAGAAAAAAGCAAAAAGAGATCTCGAAGCAAGAAAATATTGTCTTGGTACATTTTCTGTTAAGAGGACAAAGCCCTTCTCTCAGAATTTAACTTGAATGTAGTAAGAAATCTGTTTCCTTCTCATTTCTGTTGCTTTAAAGAAACCAGCTAACAACACAAATAGAGACAATGGTGATTTATACAATGCTGCTGCCATTAACCCTCACCAAAGCACAGAGGAAACAGTGTCTACCAAGTACTCTGCCTGGGAGATGCTGAGGTTGCATTGTACACCTCTCAGGAGAACACACCCCAATAGTGCAGACAGGTGCAGACCCCTGGACACCGCTCCTGAGAACACCACTGCTTCACTTCAGTTCAGGCATTGACTGAAGCCACAGGAAAGCAGTTGCCTCATCCTGTTCTAGGCCACCAGAATTGAAGTATAATTTTTTCCTGAGTTTTTCCACTCATTTTAATTCCCCTACCCACCCACCCCAGTAAACTCTCTCTAAAATCAAAGTCCCAAACCAAAGTATTCAGCAGTTTTGACATTTTCCCCAAAGTTTTCTGCTCTGAGCCTTACTACTCAAAACATATGCTAGCTATTCTTGAGCACAGTAGCACCATACTTTGAGGGGCAATCTAAATCCTTCCCACAGTACAAATTACATACAGTTTTATTTATGTCCCAGCTTGCAGGTTGGACATGAGCCGACAGATTTCTCACGTGCCACAGCAATGCCATTCTGCTATGCACATGCCAAATTATACCACAGAGAACACTGGCTGTTGATTGCAGTTGAAGAGATGTCTCAGGTTTTTTCTGCTGAACATTAAAGTCCCTGACATCTTGCAACTAGACTATGAAGTTTTAGTAGACAACTGAAACACTGCTGTAAGGTAAAATAAAGAGTTCTTCTTGTTTAAATGCATCAGTTAATGTCCAGACCACAGCACAAACAGACTTTATAGGCATATTCTGGATATTTATACAAAACAAATAAAGAGTTAGCTTAGATGCCAAAAAAGCTGCCAGGGAAGCCAAAGAATCGTGAAAGGAACTAAAATTAACAATGACTGTTCTCTGCAGGAGGGATAAAGGGATAATGACAAGGCCCTGCAACTTCCAAGCAACACACTTTATTTCAAGAAAGTACATGCCTGAGCTTAAGAGATGGCATGAATATTCAGGATATTTAAATACCTACTTGTCTTCTTGGAAGTGCTCATATATTAAAATGCTTAGGGCTGTACTTTATTTCCACCTAACCCTCAAATCCCTTCCAGGGCTGAAATCAGTGTTACTTGGACAACAGACACAGCAGGTACTTTTTAAAACAAGGTCTATAAATAAATCAATGGATATCTACATTTTCAGCCTTTTTTCCTTCATAGGAAACCACTGTTTCACAATGGAAAATTTTATGACTGAGTATAAAGCTACTCTATAGACTCAGCTGTACATTGCCTTCAGCTCCCACCAACTGAAGAATTAAAAACAGATTCTCAGTATGTGAAAAGCTTTCAATTACCTGAAAACAAAAGGAAACACTGACACAACTGCTACTGCTGTCAGGCTAAGCAATGTTGCTCAGTGTACACTTGCAATACTGGCTATAAATCTGGCATCAATCCAAAACCAACATGCTTAGGATGTAGCGAAATAGGTGCACTGCACAAGGGTACATTGTGAAATGTCTTAATGGGGACTGTAAAATTTCTTTCTTTCCTGCTGAAACTTTTCAGAAATTAAGAAAAGCCTATATTAACATCTCCTATCCTAAAGCTTATATTTTGAAATAGTTTCATTGTGATACTCAAAAGCAGTTTACACAAGACAGTCTTTCAAATTACATGTGTAACTTCAAAGAAAAAAAATTCTTCACCTCTGATCAATACAAATTCTAAGATGTGCATTGCAAAGCAGAGTGAGGAAAGGCATATAGTTCCCAATAGCAAATACACTGGCACCGTCTCACTATTAAAATCACAAACTAATATCCAATCACAGTATTTTACAACACCAAATAAAAAGTTGCTTGTTACTTTGCATCTACTAACGACTCTCTCCACTAGATCAGGCTTCTCTCACAATCCCTACCAGAGATGCAACTAATCTTCAATCACTTGAACACATTCAACGGGACTTGAGTAAATATTTTAAAATTTAGGTTCAAGATTGATTTTCTTCTATGTATTTTACTTTTTGAGGCTGTTGCGGATCACTTCTTGAGATATGGAAAATAGTGCTAACTACATGGTCAAAGTGGAAAATCTTCCAGTGCAAGGTGCATCAAACCCCTATGTGCAATAGCTCTTACAACAGATGCAGCTACTCCATAAAACAGCACCAGAAATTACCAAGGTTCTTCCTGCACAAGCACGCTCTCCCCTCATTTGCAAGGAGGGGAATCATCTGTGGCCTCTTCCCCCCCGCCCCCAACTTTAGAAATCAGAGCCTGGTCTTTGAAGGACACACCTTCACCAACTAGAAGACAGTTGATGTTGTACATAGGGTGTAAAATAAAACAGCAGATGACCATGATTGCACAATTTCTTAGCCTGCAAAGCAATAAAGCATTCTGCACTCAGAATCTGCCAGCTGACATCACTGTATCAGGGTGCTTCTGATGAATGCAAGGATTGGTTTAAAGCAGCCATTTTTCACATCCTATGTGCATACTAAAGGGAGAAGAATATGAGGACAGAGAGGCAAAGAGACAAAAAAAAGTAGGAAAGAGAACAAAAGAAAAGGGCCAGTAGAAACAAAGAGAGTGACAGATCATGACTGCAAACCCCAAATATTTGTTATGTTTCCTGTGCCTATCAGATCCTCAGAGAATGAAAGGATTGCAGAAGAGACATTACACCTTTCTGATGCTCCTTTCTCCCTTGCTCTAAAGAGTGTATTGGTTCATATAATGGAAGACCAGAGTGAGGGCTGGGACAAGCTAATCATACAACTTATTTCTCCAAGTTCTGTAAGGAAACATGG
>WAAE01003412.1:0-25101 GCA_013400495.1 Nicator chloris | reverse complement strand
AGGAAGGAAGGAAGGAAGTTTCCCTCCTAGGCTGGCTCTGCAAGGAGAAAAGGTGGAAAGTGTAGTTATTAATAGTTCCCAATAGATGGCTCCCGAAACACAGAGGTGGCAGCAGTGCTGAGCACACGGATCACACACACCAGATTAGTTCCGCAATCAGCGATTCTATCTAATCATAAGCCAGTATTGCATAGAACAACAAAATGACGACCTTAGCCCAGACCTCGAGAAGGATAGACAGCACAACAGGGAACACATACATCAAGTGAAGTATTACGTGAGCACACATGCAGAAACTCTGAGAGCAAATAAATCAGCAGCATGACCAGTGATTATTAGACTAATAAAATGACTGCTTAAAACAATTTTATTTTAACATGCTCAGGTCAGATCTGTTGTTTTCTCAACTCTTTTTGCCCCACACGGGGCACCAAGAAGGCCTGTCGTGGTTTAACCCCTGCTGGCATCTAAGAACTACACAGCCACAAGTTCATGCTTCTCCCACCCACAAAGGAGTAAGGAAGGGAATTGGAAAAACGTAAAATTCGTGGGTTGAGTAAAGAACAGTTTAATAATAATAGTCATGGCAAAAATAATTTAAAAAGGAAAAGGAGAAAGCGAAGTAAAACCCAAGAAAAACAAGTGATGCACAATACTCACCACCCACTGACTCCCCAGCCTACACCTGGGCAGCATTTGGTGGCTTCTGGCAAAACTCTCCCCAGTGTACGTACTGGGCGTGATGTTTTCTGGTACAGAATATCCCTCAGGCCAGTTTGTGTCGGCTGTCCTGGCTGTGCTCCCTCCCAACTTCTTGTGCATCTGCTCGCTGACAGAGCATGGGAAACTGAAAAGTCCTTGATTTAGAGTAAGGTCTTTTAGCAACAATGAAAACATCAGTGTGTTATCAACGTTTTTCTCATACTAAATTCAAAACACAGCACTGTTCCACCTACTATAAAAATAACTCCATCCTAGCTGAAATCAGGACAAATATCCCTCTCTGCCTGAACATCACCGCTCTGTCCTTGCCTGGATGTTTAACATCATCTGAGTTCCTGAGCAGAAGCTTTAAGGGATTTAGAGATATCAGCTTACATTGTGAAAGATTAACAATGATCAGAGACATCTTGTCCCTGAGCAAGGCAGCCCCTACACTTCAACAGCTGATACAAGACAAGGTGATGGGGGACATGTATGGGGGTTTTTGGTGGCCTTTTCTAGGAAAAATACACTAGAAACAAACCATAATTTACTTTACAACTACATTTTGATTGCAATATTCTGTCATTTCCCCTTCCTTTCCACTGGCACTGTTATCCTGCACATGGGAGACATTGATTAAAAACAAATTCACTGTGTGTCTTTGAAATTTCACACCAAAAACTAAACTAAAACCAACCCAATCTTTGTAAGAATTTTCTAGAAAACACATACTGGGAAAATGTAAATATTTTTGCTAACCAAGCCACTGACTAATTTTTTAGGATTTTTAAAAAAACTCCTGATTTGGTATTTGGTGCAAGAAAGTTTTGGGCTGTTTATAGTGAAGGTAGGAGGTGTTAAAATTGGTTTCTGTGCTGAAACTCACCAACTACAGAACAAAGGAACTTTCAATTCCTAGTAAGAGTTGCACTGTCAGAAAACAAGAGAAAATTCACCCAGGTATGCCTGCATGTATTGACAAAGTTAGAAGTAAGGAAATTGATTGAGGTCCATGTGAAAGCCTGAAAACAGACTAGAAGTTACGGACAAGAGTTTGATGTTGAATTTTGTGAGGGGAAAGCTAAAACTCCATTGACAGTTTATGCAAATTAGACCATGGAAAATCAGTTAATGTTGCAGTTAATAGAAAACAGGTGAAGTCAGCCAAGTGTAGAGAAATGAGGCAGACAAGCAGATTCCAAAGAGGAATATAATATCTCTTTGAAAGTTGTACGCTTGAGCAAAATAAATGCCCAAAGTTAAATATGAACAGTTTTTACCTGTCAAATGTAGTGGGAAAGAGGAAGAATTGCAGGCAGTGGTGCACCCAGGTTTTTGACTTCTGATCTAAGGCATACAGATCAGAGGAGGCCAGTGCAAAGAGTAGTTTGAGAACGCAGTGCTCTCAATCTCAATGGCAGTTTGTTGTTCTGCATGAGTTACATGTTGTTTGAAAGACAACGTGCATCTTCAGTGGGCAAACAAGAACCAGAGGGCGAGTCAAACAAAGGGATAAAGAAAGAAGAAAGATACACATTCATGTCAGACTCAGGAGATGCAGAGTCTTGAGAAATGTTCAGGAAGAGACGACAGTGCTGAAGTTGTGAAACCCTATAAAAGTTGACAGTAAAATTTAAATTGCTACTGTAAGAACAAGGAGATAGGAGAAGAGCACTCATGTTTATATTGAAAGTTCAAGTGGGAATGTTCAATGTATTATTTTACAGAAAAGACTTTAAATGGACATTAGGTACTTAAAGTCAGATTGTACTCACTCACTTAGCTAAAAACTGGATAACTGGATAGAATATTGGAAGTTCTATTCCAAAAGTGATTACATAAAAATTGCACCTTCCTACTCAACAGATTTGATTGCTGTGTTTTTCCAGAGTCAGATCTATTTACCTCAAAGACAAAAATATGCCTTTACAGCTTTTATTCATGTCCTGTCTCCTTGAAGAACCCACACAATTCAGCCAGGGGTCTAGATGTTATTCATTCATTTGCAACAGCTAAACTTCTTTGCATGTTAACATCAAATATACTTGTAAGAGCAATCAGAACAGATTCAGTGCAGATATCAGGGAAATAAATTTTACATTCTGCATTTTGGAGTAGACCACAAAAGATTTTATTAGTTTCTCCTGTTCTTAAAAATCTGACTAGTTTGACTAAACATTATTTTAAAATGCTGACTTCCCTAAAAGTCATGGGTTCTTCCACTGACTTCAGTCGAACATAAATCTATGCAGACAGACATCAACAAATTCTCAGTAGTTTTCAGTCATCTGTTGGTGTGAATGCAGTTGAGCTCCAGGAAGCAAAATTCTTTGGTTGTTGCTGTTGCTGTTAAACAGGCTTCATCAAGATTCTCAAATATCCTTCACTGTTTGTAATGTTATACAAAGATATACATACATTTATATACATTTGTTATACAAAGGTATTTACAGAAAAAAACCTAGACTTGACATCTCAGTAAGGCTCTTAAATTCAGATTGTACCCTCATATTTAACTAAAAACTGGATAAGATGTAGGAACTCCAACTACCTATGCCATGTGAACTATAGAGATTCAACCCTTGATTCTCCCCATTACTCTCTGTTCAGTCTTTTAATCTTCCCAAATTGAAGAGTGAAGTTTTTCAATTCAACTTACACAAAGTTCTGGTAGCACGATATAACCTGAAATTAAAGGTGAACAAATTTTGGCTCTTTCAGACAAAAACTTCTGCTTAAATCAGAACAGGTCAAAGAGAACAAACAGAGTATCTGAAAATACCTCTCCCAAGAGCTAAAAAAAACCCTAATAAAAAAGCAAATCTAAAAGGCAAACAACCCATTCTCTCTCAACATTACAGTAGAATTGTGTGCTTAAATGCATTCTCAAATGCATTCCATTTAAATGAAAATAGCTGATAACCTCTAGGTTAAAAAATATATAATTTATGAACTCAGAGAATATTCTAGTTAAAGAAGAATAGACACAAGTTCTACAGGATGGTGCAAATATACATCACAACTAAACAGCAAACTCTGCCAGGAACATGTAGGGACACTAAATAATGTTGAATGGAAACTCTGCAGAAGCAGGGTAGGAATAACAAATACCATTGTCATGCCATAATCAAAATGGAATCTGATAATTTTAATAATACCCTAAGAGGAATTTGGGGGGAAAAAAAGGGTGATGATTTTAAACAGTTTTTTTAGTGTCAGTATCAAGCATTTATTATTTTCACAGCATTCAGCTTAGAAAATAAAAACAGGGCAGTGAGTCAGTCTTCTTTACCTTCAGCCATTCAATGATGCAATAGTTCCGTTCAAAATGCCTACAGAAAAAGGCTGAAATTGAACAAAACATTGTTCTTCAGCTTGGTTACATTCATCTCTGAAAATATACACCTTTTCAGAAAAACAAAAACAGATGAAGAAAAGGAAGAAAAGATAAAAGAAATTGAAAAAACCTAAAAATATTCCTGTCCTAAAAATGCTACCTTTTCCTATTTTAAGCTCCTTTTTAATTGACTACCTTAGCAACAGTTTTCATTTCATAGGGACTGAACTGAGAAACATCAGGGTTTATGTTCACCACGGAAGGTATGAAAGCAGGATGTGTTTAACTTAAAAAATTATTGTGGTTTAACCCCAGCCAGCAAGGAGGCACCACACGGCTGCTCTCTCACACCCCAGCTGCCTTGGCCCCACCTTCCTCCTGGGGGAGGAGGATCAAGAAAAAATGAGATAGGAAAAGTTTTATGACTGAAACACAATGAAATTTAAATACTCCAAGTGATGCACAATACAGTCATTCCCCACTTGCTGACGAATGCCCAGTCCATCTCTGGGCAGCAGTCAACAGCTCCTGGCCAGCCCTCCCCAGTTTATATGCTGAGCATGACATTCTATGCTGTGGAATATCCCCCTGGTCAATTTGGGCCAGCTGTCCTGGCTACACTCCCTCCCAGCTTCTTGTGCATCTCCTCACTGGCAGAGCATGGGAAGCTGAAAAGTTCTTGATTTAGAGTAAACCCCACGTAGCAACAACTGAAACACCCGTGTGTTATCAAAGTTTTTCTCCTATAAATCCAAAACGCAGCACTGTGTCAGCTACTGAGAGGAAAATGAACTCTTTCCCACACGAAACCAGGACAAGAATTCATTTACAAAATGCTACTGTGATGTTGCTGAGTAATTGAAGACATTTAATTAATAACATAATAAAGTTGAACTCTGCACATCATAGGAATAACTTAAAGGAATTAAAGAATACTTAAAAAGAGCATAGCTGCAATTAGCAGCCTTTGGAATTGGGCAGAGATGAGTAAAGAAAGGCAGTTAAATCTGATACTTAAAATCCTAGCAAGTCAATAAATAATGGTACTGAATTCAGCAGTACTGAAAATATTAATAGGAAGTATACTGTAGAGAACAGTGCTGCAACATTGAAGAATGGAGTAATCCTTATGGTTTAGGGTTTTTCCACATATGATTTGTGTTATTCCATATCAAATTGAACGGTGGATTCTGGATTCTTGGCCTAGAGCTGCAGTTCCTTGTAGATGATTCACTGACACAATACAACTGCTTTCTTTTAACACATTCAACTTCCAGTACTGACTAGAAGGCATCTCGGATGCCAAGAAAGCTCAGCCTTTCTGGAGTCAGCCTGTTGCCATTTTCACACAGTCGCTCATCCAACAAGGATGAGGTACTTGAGAAGAACATGTATGCATTTTTAAAATTAGGAAGGTGGCACCAAGCTGAATATCACACACTAAGAATGGTCAGTTGCTCATTATTGACTTTGTGAGAAGCAACATGTGATGTTTCTGCTCCCTATCAGAAGCAGTTCTGATGCAAACTTACATAAAAACCATGGTAGAAAAAAATGTTTTCCCTGAAGAGAGATCACAGGGAAAAGACTGCAGTTCCTTGCTGCTGTCCCATATTCTGCAATCACCTTGTATTGTCAGTTATCATGTTCAAAATCCTGGTTCTTAGAATCATAGAGTCATAGAACCATAAAGGTTGGAAAAGACCTTTAAGACCATCCAGTCCAACCACCACGATGTTGACTATTAAAACATATTCTCAAGTGCCATAGCCATACATTTTTTGAACACTTTCAGGTGTGGTGACTTCACCACTTCCGTGGGAAGTCTATTCCAGTACTCTACAACCCTTTTGGTGAAGTTTTTTCTCCTAATATTTACCCTAAACCTCTCCTGGTGCAACTTCAGGCCACTTCCAATAGTGGCAATACTTGCCAGTATTGCTCTTTTTCTTTTTTTAGTTCTGCTGATTTGGTGTCTCGTTCTTTTGTTGGTCATAGTTAAGCAAACTGCAAAAACACTCCTTGAAGGGCTCAGAGACCCTTATAATCTACACTGCCAACAGTGACAGTAAACAGATAGCTACTTCCTGTCAGCACTCTCCCTGTGCTCTCTCGCAGATGGAGAGCACAAGGTATAGAAAATTCACCATACGTGAGAAAGTTTTCAGGCATGAATCATGAAGTCAGAACAAAACAAACAAACAAAAAGAACTTTTGCTCTTCTTTTTGTCTATTAGAAGCTTGTATGGGCAGCAACAAAATGGGTAATTTCCACTACTAGATGTGTCCAAGAGTGAGCTGTCTGCAGAGGAAATTCCACCTGGACATGAGGAAGAATTTCTTTGCTGTGCAGGTGACCGAGCACTGGAACAGATTGCTCACAGAGGCTGTGGAGTCTCCCTCACTGGAGATATTCCAGAACTATGTGGATGCAATCCTGTGCCGTGTGCTCTGGGATGACTCCGCTTAAGCAGGGGTTTTGACCAGACGACCCACTGTTGCCCCTTCCAAAATGACACATTCTGTGATTCTGTGATTCTGTGAACCCATGTCATTGTTGTGAAAGGACTTCTAGAATGTTCTTCTTTTGCTTTTCCATTCCCAGGCAGAATGGGTTGCAAAGGTATGGACTTCTCTCTTGGGCCCAATGAAGGGCTATATGTATCGGTAATATGATACATTAACCAATATTAACAACAATTGATTGTTTGAACTATCATTCATAAAGCTTTGTGGTATTCTAATTTCACAAAAAATTATCAAGTACCATCCTTACCATCCCTTGAAATACAATCTGGAGTCTGAGCCAAATTGAGTTTCCTTTCTATTGCCACAAGCAACAAAATTCTGCAGAATAAATTAGGATGCGCACTGGGATCTATGTAAATGTGTTAAAGAAATGTCCTTGACATAGGTTTCCAACAGCAGAGTCTCAGATGTCTGATACCAGGAGGAAATAATTTAATATTTGAGTGGTACAACAATAGCATTGGCTCAAGCTGAGTACGCCAAACAAAGGAATCCATAGGAATTATGCCGTTAAAAACTAAGTTTCCCACCCTTCATGTGACAGTTTGGTCCAATATTTGTATTAGGGTCTGGGGTCTTCTTGCTCTCTGCTGGTTGCCTTCACTGTCTCTTGGCAGACTATTTCTCCTCCTATCTCTAAGGCTGCAGCCTCTGCTGACAGAGGTAGTGACCTTCCTTGCTTCCTTATCTTCCACTGTGAACTAGCTGTGGAGCCTCCCTTTACCTAAGTAGACAAAAAGCTCAGCATATTTAGGGAAAAGTTTACAACTTGTGGCCTGAGGCTTCAGCATGTCCACCTACTAATGCTAATAAAGAGACTAATTATCTTTCTCCCTTTACAAATGTACCGCCTCAGTCCCGTTCTGTTAACAACTCCCAGGGAATTCTATTTAGCTTCTGCAGTAATTGGTTTTCTACTAGGTCAAAAAGACTGATAACATGAAAGAAAGCATATCTTCACTCTTTCCAATAGATTTGCTACCTGAAAGACTCTTACAATAATATGATATAATGAGGCTGGTGGGAGGTAGTGATTTGTAGAGTAACCATGATAGATACAAGCCTCAGACACCCATGTCCATGGTCTGGCATCATAACAAAATTCCATTTCCAGCTCTATTTTAAGACAACATGCTAGACCATGAGACAAAGTGACTAAAATTGTGCACGCATTTCTACAGACTCCGTCAGAGAATGTCAATGTCAGTCAGAGGAGCGTCGTGTGTAACAATTTACATGTCACAGTTTGTTCATGAGAATTAGGAAAGGATGTTTTGGTCTTGCTTATCTTGACAAGGCAGTAATTTTAGCTAGATCACACTTTATGGGTGAAGCCAAAGTAGTGATAACTAGTCAGAAAATTACTTCTGGAACCATGTAATTTAAAAATTATCAGTGATGTCTGGACTTTTAGCTGCTATGTGCAATGGAAACTGGGTATAGAGTAAGTATTAAATAGGACAATAAATAAGGAACCTGGAAAGTACACTGACAAGTGATGAACAGCCATAAAGCCAACATTGTGTTGCAAACGCTTTCAAGAAAAATCTTATAAAGCGAATTTATTTTTCACAATTAACATGTCTTCTAGGTAGCTCTTTATGCAGAGATTACCACTGGTTTTTGTAAACAATCTCATATTACTCTTAAATTTCACAGCAACACAAAAAAAAATCCTTTCTCAATCCTTTTTAAAGGTTTTTAAAACTTGTATATTGATATTGTAAATCCTTGTAGGACCTTAAGGGACGTTTCTCTCTATATCAGTCAGGCCAGGGTGCTTTTCTCTCTGATGGTAGTCACTGAAATTAATCTCCTCTGATCAGATACCTTGCACTACTAGCTTCTCAAATGGTAAATGAAGTTTTTCAGAAGACCCCCTTGCCACTGTCTTGATACTCTGCTGTGCTGGGCATTGCAAGAGTGGTCCAGGGTCCCATTACGGCTTCATAAATGGGAACGCCAGTCCCTTATTCACGACTGATTTCATAATCATGCTTAGCATAAACACTTCACATAATGAACCTCTTTACAAAAAACTTAAATATAAGCATTATGATTGCAAAGCTGTCATGTTCCTGGAATACCGACTGCCCCCCATCTCTTTAAAAATAGTAAGGGAAGCCAGATGCAGTCACATTCCTCTCTGAATTTAGTGCTTGATTAAATCATAAGCAAGTCATCAGACCATGATGAGCAAACCACCCTCTATAGCAAATGATGTTGTAATCATCAAAGCAATGTGAAAAATTAAAATCTCAAAGCAAAGGCTGACTGATTCTAGTATTTTCTAAACATGCATGGATTGTTGATTAATGTATCTTATACAACCACCAAAAGCAGACCAAAGTGTGTGATTCATTAAAGTCTGCTGGCTGGAACTGCTGATTGATTGCGCTCACATTGTGAGGATCACAAACATTCTGAGGATTCAAGGCAGCTGAAGCTAACTCACTTTTAAAGTGATAATATTACAACTTTATTGGGTCAAGGAATGTATACTCAATAGGCAGGAATAACAAAACACAGGCACTGACATCAAAGTATAATGAACACATATCAGCATCAATAAAGGTACATAAAAAGATTTTTAAGCAACTGAAGTACATAAAGGCAGTTAAAAAAGCTAAGCAATTGATAGTAGAAAATATCATTTATATGGCTTTATGACAGCTGCTTTTCAGTCACTACACCTTCAAGTAGTTACATTAGAATAATATATACTCAGACCTATATTTGGTGCATTTTAATTGCTGTAAAACTCAAATTCAGTGTAAACAAACTATGCCATCTGAAAGGAAACAATCCAATAAAGGTTTATTGTGCTTCTAGCTATTAAGAATCATGTATATAAAGATCTCTGGAAAAGGAAAGATAAGAAAAAAAAATTGGCAGAACTCATGGTATGAGTAGGCTGTCACAATATTGGTCAGGCTAGCCAGGTTTGGTGCAAAGCTAAGCCATAAAAAGGCACCACAATGTGCACACAATATTATATATGCAAATTTTTACAGATGGACAAACTGAGGAACCCTGCAGTTCTGTGATGGCTTTAGATTGAACAAGCAAGAGGCCAGAGCAGAAATATAATGCAAGATTTCTTGCACTCCATTTATTAAAAGGCTAACCTTCAGACTACTTCATTGTTGCTTCTTTTTCTTCTCAAACAGTGTCTTCTTTTAGTCTTTCATCACATACTCATAATCATATTAATGTAACAAAAATATATTCCTGTATCACAGCATTCTGCACAGCTGCATTTGGGCACCAGCTCTTTCATGCACTGCACCAAAGCAGTGGTTGGTTGAGAAGTTTTTTTTCCATAGAAGCCTGTCATTTTGGTAGTTTGGAACACTCCTGCTAAAGAACAATCACTAGAACATACCACAAAAATAATAAATACAATATATTAATTTAAGTCTGCAGTCTAAATTAATTAATTAATACCTTGTATTAATTAATATTAATACCTTATATTAATTAAGACCTACAGCAGACTCCCAACAATGCTGACTATGTAACATTCTTATATCCATAGGATACCCATGCTGTCCACCCTTGTCCCTTGCTTCTGATTCTTTTTGGAATCCACAGCTGCAAACTGAATTTTATCAATGCTAGTCCTTTATCAATGCATCAACGTTTCATTAAAATGATACTTCTCTGATCCTCTGTCTCTTTGCACCTCACTCTGCCCTGATTAGGAATTGCCCAAGTGTAAAAAGTAATAGTCAGGTCTTGGAAGTTAGAGTTGGCTTCTGGTTTCTGCTGAACTATAAAGAGCAATCAAGCAGGGCAAAAACGTAAGCTTGGGACCTTCTCAGACTTTTTTCAAATGAGATTGTGGCAAAAATCTTCCTGCTTGCTGTGCATCCCTCTTTTACCCTGTTGAGGCTGGAAAATGCTACCAAACAAAAAGAAAGGAGAGTGTGGGGATACACTTGATTTTTCTGAATTATGGCACAAGAGGAATTCGGGAATCAGTCTTGTGGCACTTTCTGTCTAGTTGATATGCTATATATAGAGGGAGTAAACAGCTGTTCTCAAATTTTCATTTTTAAGCATACCATCCTGAAGGAAGGAAGCAGCAGCATGGAATAAAGAGCTACATCAATACACATGAGGAAACATACTTTGCCAAAGATATGGGGGCACAGTCTCCTCAATGCACAGCTTTGCATAAAAAGTATGATAGTTCTCTTGGCTCCAGATAGTAGCTATTAAGAAAACAGATATTGAAGCTACCAGGAGAATATCCCATTAGTGATGTGCTTAAAATTAATTTTAAGTGAGGCCTCTCTGCTTCACTTGGCAAGAAAACCTAAGGCACCAGATAATCCTTTTGTTTCTGATGAATGCCTTTAATCCCATGTGGTTGGGCAATTGCAAACTGCCAATGCTAGAGAGCACGGAGTTCTGGAAGTCATAAAATATTCCTAACAGTGATGTCTGGAGCTTTGAAGAGGATCAAAGTACAGGTGTTTTCTAAACAGCCTCTGGGTTAATGGACCTGAAGAACATGATGGTTTTCATCTTCCTTCACTGCAAACTGAACATGGAATATCAAGATAAATGCGGCAAGAATAAATGCAATATTGCAGTAAGATATGCTTTATTTGTCTTTAATTCATGCTTTGACACCTAAAGCGTCAGTAAAGACAGTATATTTTTGCTGTAATTAGGATGGTAAAGGAAGTATGTTTCTTCCACTTGGTTTCTAACTTACAGCCAGCCAGAAAGAGTTCATCACATGATAAGGGTAACATAGAAGTAATAGACTGGCCCTGATGCCAGTACCTGGTGCTTCAGAAGGAGATGCAAGAAGCCTCAGATTAAACAGCTAAAGAATGATTTTCTCAAAGGGAAAGTTACTAAATGCCCTGCAACTTTTCTCTCATCCTGGATTAAAGATGACCTTCATCCAGAAAAACATAGGCTTTTAACTCTTTTGAAGTTCTGTTTCTTAAACCTGTGTTGATCAAAGTCACTGCTTATCAAGGAAACAAATTTAGAAATCCTGTAACTCTTTATGTTTTGGTTTGGTGGTTTGGGGCTTTTAGGTTGGTTGGTGTTTTTGGGGTTTTATTTTTCTTCATGGTAAAGTCTGTTTCTGCTGGTCACTGTTAGCTGCAAATCTTGTGCCTTGACAGAGCCAATTTTTGTTTCCTGAGACACGATGCCTCTGACAGTTCCCTAGAAGAGCTGCAGCTGTGCACAGTTACATACCTGTGAGCAGGTATGTGAACATGTAAGTACATTGGCTCTGAAGACTGTGATCTGTTTTTGTAAACATGGATATTGTCTTTGTAGTCTTTTCATCCTTTAAAAGTAATGAAACACAGAAAGAAATTCTGCATTCACTATCAATGTTTGTGTTCTGCACTGGCATCAACAACATTGACCAGACTGCTTACCTGAACAAAGAACAGTATATTCAACCAAGGGAAGAGACTCAATAATCCTGTCTGTCTGACTGCCAGATCCTCTTGCCAGAGATGTCTGACTGAGAGACATAATAGTTTGTTTTATTATATTCTAGCTTTCCAAATTAAAGTGAGAATTACTATTATTAATATTATTATTACTAGTACTTTTTTTTTAATTGGTGTGGGCTTGTGAAAAAACACCTCTCAAAACTGGGAAAATTTGTGAAAACTTTGAGGCCTGAAAAAGATACCAGTCATACCTAAGCTCTGAAAAACTGAGCCAACATGCAATGGGCTTTGATTTTTACTGCTATTTGGTCCAAGGCAGCTTCACTTCTACATTTGTCCAGGAGAAGCCAAATTCTCCATTTGTCATGGAAATCAACAGCATCAAAAGAATGATTCTTAAGCAACATCAGTGGCAGGATAAATAGAAATCTTATTTGATGTTTGCTTCCAAGGTATTTAGCCCTATTTCTTTTAGTTGTCTTTGTTTGTCAATTGTCTGTCAGCCAGACAATTCAGAAGGTACACAGAGCACGTGTGTGACATGACTGTAAGATTTAATGGCTTTCAGATAACGAACTGAGCAAAGCCAAAGTAAAGATTTTCTTGGCTTCTTGAACTCATTCCTCTCCGGGGCTAGCTTGAAGCAAAATTTTCTAATGGCTCAATAGTACAATTCAGTACATATGAATAATTTTATAAGTTTCAGGTTTCTGTGAATTCTCTGAATGAGTCCATCTTGTTTAAAATCTCAGTAAGTCATTGAGCCAGCAAGGGAAAGATCAAAGACCTTGTTCTGAGAAAGTAAAAAATGAAATGGAGTAACAAACTAGCAGAAAACTGAGAAAAGAGAAAGGAAAGCTGTTCTTAAAGAATATTTGTAAATACTCAGTAGGAGCATGTAAAGAGTGGACATAGCATGAACTGACCACTAACAAAAGCTGGATAATATGCAGTAGTTACAGTAAAGGACTTTGTTTACTTGGCCAATTTCTGCTTTGACAAGTGTGAAATGCATGCTATGAATGCAAGACATTGCAAACTACCTATCAAAGCATGCTCTATCTATGACTACTAATAACAAGCTGTGGTGCTAAGTGGTAAGTTCCACCAAAAAGTCATTGGCCATGCACTTTGCCATGCAGATGCATTTTATTGGGAAAGGTGGAAATACAATTATGCAAAATAAGTTGCTCTAAAATACAGATTTAGTAGCAAGACAAACTTTTCTAAGTCAGACGGTTTTGAATAAAGTCCTCTCTTGCCATGGACTGCCTCTGGATCAGAAGGCTTTTGCAGCCTTGAGACTGAGAGTTTCTGTGATCAGGCTCAGTCCTATGTTAACATGTATAAATAGCTTTGGGAACAGATTTTGTTTCATGTCCTGCCAAGAGTACAGGCAAGCCAAGATAATTTTTGACTACTTATATCCAGCTGTGCAGGAAGCCCATGTGAGTTTCTGTTCCAGTAAAACACCATCCTACCCAGAGAGCATCCAGAATCACTCACGTGATTCAAATTTTGTTTTGTTTACAGTTACGAAGAGATCTATTTTAGCATCCAGAAATGGGGAAATGAGTAGGGTAACAGAATGTAAAGAGAACGCTCCAAAGACAAGCACATCCAAAATATTACCACATTCATTGTCAACTGCAATAAAACATGATAGCAGTGCCCTTCAGTATGCCCTGAAGCGGCAGTATGCTGCGCAATAAAATATTTAATAATTATCACACTTAATTTAAAAAGGCTAGAATAACATCATGTGAAAACCCAAACAATGAGAGCAACTCAAATAAGAAAGAGCTCTGAAATCAGAGGATGTGATCCAGAGAGTATTTTTATTCCAAAGACATTAATGTGTTGGTCAAACTGATTAAAGTATCATCTTCCTGCCACTGACTTCCTATGGGCCTCAAATAACAGAAGTTCTGCCTGACATATTGGGTTACAATACCATATAAACCCAACTATAGAACCTTGAAGTCAATACAGAGCTGTACAGAATTGTGCTGTCCAATAAGAATGATATTTCCCAGTCCCATGAGCACTAGCTCTTATACAGCAATAGAGAGAGATAGGAGTACCAAATACCCTCGAGCTTGATTCCACTGTTAACTGACCTGCACTTGCAGAATTGCAAATGGAAGCTTTGTCTCCTTCACAAACTGCTCATGTGAAAGCATTGTCTTCCTGTATCTTTTTTTGTCTGACTTCTAAGAGTGTTACCCACAATTACCTGTAGAGAATATAGACTAGTTCTAAATAGTAGCCTTTCAACTCAGGATGCAACTAGGGCTGATACAGCTTGGATACCTTAAGATTCCTCCTGTCCTGAAGACTGAAATTGCACCGAATTAAAACTGTGGTCTTATTTAAGAAAATATACAGGCTTTTGGAGGACAGGAAAAAATGTCAAAAACTGTGTCAATTTCTTTTTCAGTGAAATTCATAGCAGTACTAGCAGTAGTCTGTGTCTGTAAGACTATGTATCAACCAGACTTTGTGACTGGGATACTCTCCTTATGTGGGGTACAGATCGTGAGATGCATCCCAGAGGGCAAGGATTTACTTTTCACTAAAAGCAGATGCAGTAGAGCTGCAAAAGTAGATTTCAGTAGATGCAGAGGAGCTCTAGTCCCTTAATCAATTAGGTCTAATTAATAATCTTCACTGTGCTCCTGTTGACCAAATCATGGAGCTTGAAATAATCTCATGAACAGACTCTGGGGCTTGGAATTGTGTGGACTAGGATAAATATGACCTGAATAAGATTGTGTAAAACATTTGTTCTGTGACACAGCTGTTGAAGCCATTATCATTTAGCAATTATATCATCATAAAGATGTCAACTGTGCGGTGCTTACTGGTAGCATTCCAGACTCTGGAAGCCCATGCCAAATACTTATCTTGTTCACTTTGCCTCCACAACTAAAAGAATTTTGAGAGACTGTTTTCATGCAGTAGATCAAGAGTGAATTTCCCAAAGAGACTTTTTGAAGAGACAGTGAAAAAAAAATAAGGAATAGCAAGGATCAGAATGGTTGAGCTAAGATTTTCATATCTATTCCCTCAGAATCTTTCCTTCAAACTCATCCTGGTTTCCTACACAGTGACTTTGGGAAAGAGTGAGATGAATCCTTCACAGCTCTGTTCTCTGCGGGAAAACACTTTCAACTGTTTTTATTTTCCTCAGGCATTTTGACAAGATTAAAGAGGAAAAAAAATGCAGAAGAGAAACAGAGAGGTGAAGGAAGAGAGAGCTGCTTAGTGAATTAATGGTGGCCCACAGGATAATTCCTCTTCCTGCTTAGAATTCATTTAGCTTTAATGGTTGTTAAGTAGGATTTGTATAATAGGTTGTGTCTTTAAAGCAATTAATTTACACAAGCTTAGACATTTCAGAAAGAACCATTACACACTTAGCTGTCTCTTCTGTTTAGCTTCTTCAAGAGAAAGTAAGCAGTAAATTAGCATTAGGATTTGAGTGGTACCTGTCGCTTGACATAGTCTGGGCTGGGATAGGCATAGTTTCCAAAATTTGAGGATAGCTCGTATGTCTACAGGGTCAAGGACAAGTGAAGTGGTTTTTTTTGCAGTGCTCTTTGTAATTTTTTATAGGACTAATGGTGACAGAAGTGACAGTCTTGCAGCTAAAATGGCACATAAAATCTCTCCTTGTTGACTTTAAAGTCAGTAAATGGAATATATACTCCTGGTAGTTTCAGCAGACAATATAACTATTCCTATGAGACTAAGATTAGGATTTGCTTCTTCCAACTTATTAAGAGTGCTAGGAGAGGAGGACCTCAATCATAAACCTATACAGTTTAATGGAAAAATTTATTGTTTTTAATGTGTCTTACTTCAGTGCACTGCAGGCAGCATAACAGGAACCTCCAAAAGGAAAGTCGAAATGTAGTGCAAATACAAAGAGTCAACTTATTTGGTACAGAAAAACATATCTTCTTCTTTCCTGGGTGTGTGAGAGTCAATTTAGAAATTATCATTTATTTATGCAAGCATCTCAAAAATTAAAAGAATATTTAAGGCTCTTCGGCTTTGAGATTCCGTTTATGGAATTACAGTGAATATCTTGAGGTTGGAAGAAATCCCTGGAGATTTTCTAGGCTGACCTCTGCTCTTGAGTAATAGTCAGCTAGAGCAGCTTGCTCAGTATTCAATCAAGTTTGAAACATCTCCAAAGATATTCAATATCCAAAGATATTCAAGGTCTGTACAACACAGCTGAGCAACCTGTTCCTGTGTTTGACTACCTGTACAGTAAAAAATTCTGTTTATGTTTAAACAGAATTTTCTGGAACTGAATTTATGCCTCTTACACAACTGAGAATAGCTGATGTTTTCTTTATTCAGGCATTCACATGCATCAATAAGGTGCTTCCCAAACCTTCTATTTTAAGGCTAAATAATCCCTGATCTCTCAGCCTCTCCTCATATGAAAGGTGCTCCAGTCCCTTCATGATCTTAGTAGCCCTTTGCTGGACTTGCTGCAGCATGTCCATATAATTCTTGTGCTGGGGAGTCCAGAGCTGGGTACATATCTCAGATGTGATCTTGCTGGTGCATAATAGGGGTAATAACGTCCTTGATCTGGGAATACTTTTTTTAGTGGACTCAGAAATGCTGTCAGACTTTTTTGCTGCAAGGGCATGTTGTTGACTCATCTTCAACCTTTCCTTGAGGACTCCTACATTCCTTTTTTTTTTGCAAAGCTGCTTTCCAGCTTAGGTACATGAGGTTATTTTTCCCATGTACAGGATGTTCCCTTTCTCTCAACAGGTGTATCAATCAGTCCTCCCAGTTTTGTATCATTTGCAAAATCGCTGAGGGTGCACTCTGTCCAACTGCCCAACTCATTATTGAAAATGTTAAGTTGTGCTGTACAAGAGATGGATGGCATCAGTCATCATTTTCAGCCACTGCAGTGAAGAATGATAGGTAACAATATTGAAGGTTTTCCATAACAAAGAGTATTTTAGCAAATCTATCATCTATTTTACTGACAAACATGTCTTTTGCAGTGACAGAATTCTCTTGGGAACTGTCTTATTTATAAGAGCATGTTCCTCTCAGAAAAAAAAAATGCAAAAACAAACTGGTGGGTGCAGGACAAAGAAACTGTGATAAAGAAGTGACTTTGCAGAAAACTAGGAGTCAGCAACAACTCTTGCAGGCACTGATGCCCCATGTCTACTTATGTATCTACACCAAAAAGGTATAAAGAATAACTAATTGCTTACTCAAAATGAACCTGTCTGCTTGAGCTTCATTGCATGAGATCTCCCAGACAAGACAGGACCCTTGCTGGGGAAGCGTGGCCGACTCCAGTCTCTGTGATATCAGTAATCTTTAAAGTAGGACTTCTGTTCTGGATTAGCCTCACACCTGAGAGAATTTTCTTGAGTGTCATACTAGTAACACATCATATAATATATAGTAAGTAGAAAGCAATGGTCTGAGTTTTAATTCATAGCCGTTAGAAAGTTAATAAAATATTTGGGCAAGGGGAAGAAAATAGTGAAAAGGCCTCATGAAGCCAGAATAGTTTTCTGAATTAATTAAAAGCTTAGGAAATTTGTCCTGCTGGAAGTCTTCCTAACATCTCTGCAGATTTACACACTATAATAAATTATCAGCTGCATCTGAAGAGTCCCCTTTATCTCTACAACCGTAAAATTACATGTTACAGCTTTGTTGGAACTGAGACACCAATGTTAAGTGCAAGGTCCACAAAACCCTTGAAGTTTCACCTCTAAATTGTATTGAAACCCAGAACATTTCAATACCACATTCATTCGCTGGTCCAAAGCAAGACAACTGGCTAATGAGGAGAGATCAGTCATGGGCATAAGGAGAGGCTGTGTGAGTAGCATGAGAACTAAAGTGCTAAACTAGTGACCCAGAGATATGGTGGGGGACAAAATGGGGTTGGAACTACATGGTCTTCAAGGTCCATCCCAATCCCTTTACATTCGATGATTGTATGATTCTATAATTCTATGATTCTGTGTTGTGTTTCACTGGAATTGACCTGGTCCTTGGTTTCAGTAAAGAATCATATTTCATTTTCTGAAAGCTCTAGTTTTCACTTGCCCTAAGTGAGCTGGTGGCTTACTTACATTATCCTTCAGAGACAGAGGTTCACCTGAAGCACCTGCAGGGAAAATCCATGTGCTCCTCCCATTCAGATGCTGGTGCATCCACGAGGATGGATTTTTAAATCAGTGCAATAGGTTTTGATGAAAATCTCCTGGACATGGTACTTGATGTGCATTTTATGGAGTGATTTAGTTTTGTGTGCAAGCAACAGCAACAACAGACTCTAGTAAATTAGTTGACTCATCATATTGGTTAATGAAAATGATTGCACAACTGTCAAAGAATTGGGACTTGGACCTTCCCATTCTCTCATGCATTTCAAACACCAGTGTTACTGGTCAACAAGTAGTAGTAGTAGTATTTGTAGATAAAAACCTCATGTGTTCCAGGGCACAGGCATTCTACAACAATTTAAATTGCTGGGAAGAATGCAAAATTATTCTTACCCCACTTCCTAGGCTAGGAAAAATAGACAAATTTCTTTTGCAACATGTAAAACTAGTGAAAAAATTCTGTCCCTTTGATAATTAAGGGCAAGATGGATGATACACTCTTTATCATTGCTAGGTCAATAGTATATCTACTATGTCATTAGCAAAAAGCATTTTTATCCATTTTCTGCTTGATCTGTGTTACTGACTTTGATGACTAACCCCTTCTGCTCCTTATGGAGAGCTGACTATTGTCAAGGGCTGAATAAAGTCCAGATTTGTTCACACCTTCCCTTCCATGAAAAAGTAGTGTTAAATACCCGAGAATTTCCAGCAGATGGCCAACAAGTTGATTAGTGTCCAAGATGATTAAGTGGCACATGACATACAAGAAAAAGAAGAGACCTACTATTCTTTGGCTTGGAGAGAAGAAAGCTAAGGGCAGGTGGGGCTAGGGGAGGTGTAATTCCAACCTTTCACTACCAAAAAGGCAGATGCAGGGAAACAGAGACAGTGCATGCCATAATGATAAGATCGAATGGTTATGGGTTGCAGGAATAAAAGGAAAATAATTTGCCCTTGAGGGTCCTACTGTGCCAGAACAGAGTGCCCAGAAAGACTGTGGAATCTCCCTCCTTGTAGGTTTCCAATCCTCTGATGGGTAGGTCCCTAACCAGTCTCTTCTAGGTTATAAACTGGAATTGTTTTAAGTTGGAGGTTGGACCACAGGCCCCTACCCCCTGGATGCTCCTTCAAGCAAAAAGAATTCTGTGAAATTGTCTCTTGATTGTCAAAGAGCACAAAGTACATAGACATTTAAACTGGATATGACACTTTTTTTTTGCTATAAACATCCCCTTGTATTTCTTTCATGCTGGGCAAAAAGAAAATAACTAATGTAAAGTGTCCCTATCTTAAGATCTCCAGTATGTATAGCTAAGACACACAAAAAAAGGCAGGAAGATAAACAGATAGAAGGGTGATGTTATTTACTCAAGGATCAGTGGAATAGTACAATATTACTGTCAGAGGCAGAGTTAGGACCTGTACCACTGAGCAAAATTCTAGGGAAAAAACCTATTTTCTTTGCGCTGTTAAAATGCAAGACTGCTCTCATAATTATAATTAAAAATATAAGTTTTCCAATGTAATCACTTGCCAATGAGCTGATACAGACATTCCTATACTGTCCTTAACAACTACAGTTACCGTTATTTGGCTTGCCAGTTACAGTTTCATTAGGATGTCTTGGAAATGTAGAGGAAAAGGAGGAAATGGTGGAAGAGCTGGCAGGAGCAAGGAGTGGCAGCAGGCAGCAGAAGGCCATGGGGGAGCAGAAGAAGGAGGCAATGAGGATGACAAAAGAAGTTGCAAAGGGCTGCAGCAGAAGCAGAGAAGGAGGAGCTGACAGAGGAAGTGATGTAAGAAAGGAGGCAGAAGAATATGGTGGAAGAGAAGAAGATGGTGAATGAGTTGACAGAGTAGGTGACAGAAGAAGCTGGAAGAAGGTGGTGAATAAAGGAAGGTGGAGGGAGTAGAAGGTGGCAGAGGCCAAAGGTGGAGGGATGCAGTGGCTAAAGGGTGGAAGTCACGAGATGGTGTGGTTGTGAAATGCAGTGGTAAAGGCAGAGACAGAAGGCAGCTTCGGCATATGGAGGCAGTGGCTGATTAATTCAGCAGTGGAAGGTGGCAGCAGTGGGAGGTGGCAGAAGGCAGCAACAGGAGGCAGTGATGGAATGTGACAGCAGACTGCATTGACAGGAGCTGGTGGCAGCACAAAGCAGTGGAGGAAGACAGCAGAGACAGGCGGTGCATGAAGGCAGCAGTGGTGGAAGGAGGCATCAAAAAATGGTGGTGGAAGAAGACAGAAGAAGGTGGAGGTGGCAGAAGGAAGGCATTTGCGTTGGAAGGTGGCTATGGCAGATGAAGGCAACAGAAGCAGGCAGAAAAATAGAAGGAGGAGGCAATGGTGGAGGGAACAAAAAAAGGCAGAGGAAGAAAGCCACAGAATAAAAAAGGAGAAGGAAATGGAGGAGGCAAAGAAAAAATGTCATAAGAAGGGAAGGAGAAGGCTACAGACAAGGCAATGAAGGAAGGTGGTAGAAGACATTGGAAGAAGAGAAAAAGGAGGTCATGGAAGAAGACAGTGAAGGAAGGGGAGGAGGAGGCTGCGAAAGTAAAGGAGGAATAAACAACTGAGGAGGCAATAGAAGACAATGGTGATGAAGGCAATGGAAGAAGCAGCATGAGGCAACAAAGCAGGTGAAGGAAAAGATGGCAGAAGTGAAGGAGGAGGTAATAGTGGTGGTGGAAAAAGGCAGTGAAGGAAGAGAGGGCAGAGGTGACAGAATGCAGCAAAAGTGTGTGACAGAAGAAGAAAAGGTGGAGGTGAAAGAAGGCAATGGAAGAAGGTGCTGGAATTAGGAAAGAAGGAAGTGATGAAGAATGTGACGAGGTAAGTGATGGAAGAAGACGCCAGAAAAAGGTGGTGGAAGAAAAGGAGGACGCGATGGTGTGGGTGACAGAAGAAGATGGCAGAGGAAAAGAAAGCAGAGGGAATGGAGAAGGTGGTGGAATAAAGTGACAGAAGAAGGCAGAAAAAAAGAGAAGGAAGACTTGATGGAAGGTGGTGTTGGAAAAAGAGCAGGAGGCAATGGAACAAGGCAGCGTGAGGAGATGGCCACAGAAGAAAGTAGAGGATGAAATTGGTAGAAGGTGGTGTAAGAAGAAAAGGAGGAGGACACAGAAGAGGTAGAATAAAATAAGTCAGTGGAAGAAGGTGGCAGCAGAAAGGAAGAGGCAATGGAAGAAAATGTTGGAAGATTAGGAGAAGATGGAGGAGATGGAGGTGACTGTCCTTATTGTGGCTGGCATAAAGTTAATTTTCTTAGTAGCTGGTACAGTACTATGTTTTTAACGTGAGAATAATATTGGTAACACACTGATGTTTTGGTTGTTCTTATGTAGTGCTTACTCCAAGTCAAGGACTCCAGCTTTCCGTGCTCTACCAGCAAGGAGGTGAACAAGAAGCCATGGGGGACCATAGCTGGGACAACTGATACTAACTGGCCAACAGGATATTCCACACCACAGAACGTCATCCTTAGAATATAAATTGGGAGGAGCTGGACATACAGAACTAATCACTGCCCAGGGACAGGCGGAGTGCTCAGCAGGTGGTAAGAAATTGCACTTTGTTTTTCTTGTGTTTTCTTTTTCTGTTATTGTTATACTTTAAAAATTAAACAGGTCTTATCTCAACCCACAAAGGATTTTCCTTTTTTTTCTGATTCTTCTCCCCATCCAGCTAAAGGAGTGGAAGTGAGGGAAGTGAGTGAGCAGCTGCATTGTACATAGTTGCTGGCTGGGATTAAAGCATAATAATCCTTTTTTGGTGCCAATGTGGGGCACGAAGGGTTGAGATAACTACAGATCTGACCAAAACGTGATGAAACAAAATAATCTTTCATATTTTCAAAAAAAAAAAAAAAAAGAAAAGCATTGATTTTTATCAGCTTATGACAAGATAGAATCCCTAGTCTTGAAATTAATCTGATCTGTGTGCTCAGCATTGCTGTCACCTCTGTGTTTTGGGAGCCATCTATTGGGAACTATTAATAATTACATGTTTTGCCTTTTCTCCTTGCAGAGCCTTCCTTCCTTCCTCCCTTCCTTCCTCCCTTCCTTCCTCCCTTCCTCCCTTCCTCCCTTCCTTCCTTCCCCTCCAGGCTGATGACAAAAGCATTTGAGGCTCCCATCTGAAGCCCCTTCCAGAGCCTCTAGCAGACCCTCCTGCAGAAAGCACTAAGGTAGACCCAAGGCTGATCCCTATGCTTTTGGAGTCAGGGATACTGAGGATCTAAGGCCTGTATGCTCCACCTGAAAAGAGATACAGGCAGTAGAAGAACAGGAAGGAGTTACAGTGGAAGAAGGTGGCAAAAGAAGGGAAAGGAAGGGGGAAGTAGTAGAAGACAAGGAGAAAGGGAGGAAGATCAGAGTGGAATAAGGTAGCAGAAGAACATGTCAGAAGGTGATGTTGAAAGAACAGGAAGAGAGGAACAGGGCTGTGGATAATGTGCAGTAGAAGATGGCAGAGGAAGGGACAGAAGGAGGCAGCAAAAGAAGGCAGTGGAAGAACAACAAGAGGAGGCGACTGAAGAAGGTGGCAAAAGAATACAGCAGAAGAATAGAAGGTGGCAGTGGCAAAGTTGACAGAGGATGTCAGCTGAAGAGCTGACAGTGATGAAAAAAAGCAGCATAACTAGGGAAGGAAGATACAGTAGAGAGGACAATGGAAGAAGGCAGCATAATTTTGAAAAGATGAGTCAATGGAAGAGGTAGTGGATGAAGATGTCAGAAGAAGAAAAGGATGATTAGGTGACTTAAGGAGACCACAGCAGGTTGCGGCACTAAACAGTAGTGGGAGAAGACAAGGAGCTCTCCTTGAGGAGCGTTTTTAACTATCCCAAAGCCTCTCCCTTCCCTCTGACTCTGCCTTTCCCTCTCCTACTTTTCAAGTTCCTTCTCCACCAAAACTGGAGACTGTATCTCGGTCACCACAGCCTTGTTTGGCCACTCTCCTCTCTAGATGCCTGGTTTCTGTGCTTCGGAAAAGAAAGCAAGAAGAGGGCAGGAAGAAATTATACCAAGGCAACTGGAGAATTTCCAGGACACAGGTGAATTTTGCTCAAAGGCTAGAGAAGAAAATATGGATCACCATCAGTTGCTCTCTGGATCAGATTTAAATAATGATGCAAGCAATATAGAAACGAGCTTTAGAGGAAGGAAAACATAAGCATCTCTATCTAGGTATCCTTTCTGAGAGACAGAGAAGTTGTGTGGAAAGCAGCGTTCTGAGTAGTCTTTATGTTTCCCAGGAAAGACAGGTATTTTACTCCCCCAGCACACCCTTTATAACTCAGAATCATTACAGCAAGTGTGCCCATCATTTAAGCCCTATCCTCACTTCCATATCTGCGTGAACAATCACAGCCCAGCAGCACTGTCAGATAAATCCACCTTCTAACGCACATCTTTGTCAGGTCAGACCTGACCTGTGCTCTCCCATCACACTCAAAAGGGGATGAGGTGCTCCCAGGAGACCTTCTATGCTGCAGCAAATGAAGGCATGAATTTCAGTAACTCTCCAAACCTTTGCAGGATTTAAGTAACCCCGACTGTCCTTCTCTGGGTGACGGGTGACATATTAACAGAAGGGTGAGAGTCCAGAGAGATACATAATAATCTTTGGTCTCTTGCTAGGCTGTAGTAGGAGGGAACATTTCAATACCAGGCCATTCCTGGGGGCAAGGGAGATTGGATCAGGTATCCTTCAAACTCACAGCCCTCCAAGGATTTTTTTCCATGTGTCCATTCTCTTTTTGAGGCTATGTAAATGTTTTTGCATCTATAAAAACCTGTAGAACGGACTTCATAGCTTTCCTAAGGTAGAGGACATGTCCTTTGCTTGCTCTGAACAAGCCACCCCCACCAAGTTTTGCATGCTACTACCTAACAGCCAATAAGCAATCTATCCTTCCCCGGGCTCCCCAGGCCACTCATAATTTTATAAATCCCTGTCATGTCCTACATCCTCTTTCTCTCTAGGACACTAAGAAGCCATGTCTTTGGCAAGGGCAGAAAAAGAAGAAAAGTGTTGTGGCCATAGGTGAAAGAGAAATACAGACACAGAGAACAAGGCAAAAGGCTGTGAAAGCAGTTTTGTTCAGGTGTGGAGAGCTGGAGGATAAGAAGCTTTGGAGAATGTACCAGCTTGTCCCAGAAAGGAGACAGGTGGAAAGAGAGAATCAATGCAACGTCCACCTCCAAGCTCTGTGAGGTACAAAAGGACTACCCTCAGAAACTCCTCCTGATTTATGCTCCTAGGAAGCATTATCTCTGTCAGCCCATGGTTTTACCGGGTTTCTCTTTCCCAGGATCTTGCATCAGCCTGGTCAAATGTATTTCCTTTATCTGAGTCCAGTGTTGATACAGCTGACTGAAATATTTGAACTAGGAACATGAAGTACTAGAAGTACAAGCTGCCATTTCTTGTCCATTGACAATACCTAACACAGCTGGCCTTCAGTCACCAGTCCTCCCCCTCCTATGCCCCTGGAGCCCCCAGCTTTCTACTGCAGCATCACTGCATGAAATGAGAAACTTGTTTGCAACAGATGTCCACCCTTGAGTGTATTCTTTAAAAGACCCTGCAAAAAACATTACAATGGGTCTATGGGAACATGCATCAGCATGTTCTGGTCTATGCCAATGGCATGTTTTGGAGAAAGAAATTAAAAATTTCAAACTAAACATGATAGTAAACTGGAAATTTTTCTTGCTCCACTTAGTTTTGATGGGATTGGACAGCTTTGGTAATTTTTGACCCTCTTAGTCCTGTTACAGACATTTTCCTTTCCCACAGAAAACTCCTAATCCTTTTTTCTTTCACAGGATAAAACATACTTGTAAGAAAGCTGTGCACTTTGTTTAAAGTGCAACAGACCAGTTTAAAGGCCAAGACAATTCGTGCACCCCCTTGGAG